>WMED01007222.1:0-17809 GCA_019650415.1 Pipa parva
ATCTGCCAGAAGGAAGGAGACAGAACAAGTCCTGGTTAGGATGAGAACAGTCAAGGATAACATTCCAAGTTCTGTCTATACAACGCTTACGATAAATGTCCTTGATGGGGGTGAATTCTGTGCTAATGCTCCGTTGGGCCGTTTTGACAACCATTTGTAGTGCATTTCGGATCTTCGGCACAGCAGTTCCCATACCATGCTGATAGACAATATTTGAGGACACTCTCGATGGTGCATAGATAGGAGTTGGTCAAGATTCTAGTATTAACTTTGGCTTTACGGAGGATTCTGAGGAAATAAAGTCACTGTTGGGCTTTTTTGATAGACCTAAAAGTGTTGAGGGACCAAGATAGGTTATGTGATAGATGTAGACCGAGGAACTTGAAGCTGTCCACTTGTTCTACTATGTTCCCATGAACGTGAACTGAGGGGTAGGTGTTGTTCACTTTTTCTTCTGAAATCCACTATCATCTCTTTGGTCTTTTTTGCATTTAGTGACAGTGAATTCTGATTGCACCAGGATATCAGATTTTGTATTTCCATCAAGTAGGCTGACTCATCATTTCCATATATGAGGCCCAGTACCGTAGTATCGTGGGCAAACTTGATGATGAGGTTTGAATTCTGTTTGGGGGTACAGTCATGGGTAAAAAGGGAGTAGAGAAAGGGACTTAATACACATCCTTGAGGCAGACCTGTGTTCAGACTGATAGTGGAAGAAAGGGAATTATTCATCCTAGCAGTCTGACAACAGTTTGTCAGGAAGTTGAGGATCCAGTTTTTCAGAGGTGTAGCTATTCCAAGGAGATCCAGCTTTCGGATCAGTTTGGATGGCATGACGGTGTTGAAAGCAAAACTGAAATCTATGAACAGCATCCTGACGTATGCATCTTTGCCCTCAAGGTGCGATAGGGCTTCGTGTAGGGACAGAGCAATGGCGATGATATTTTAATTTGCCATATTTTTTTAAACGTGTTTTTAAATAATATATACTGTTTAGAAAAGGAAATAACCAATGAAGAAAAAAAATGATTAATTTCCTGAAGTGGTTATAGAGAATTTTGTTCCTTCCTAAGGGGATGCTTTGCTTGCTTCATCTTTATCAACACATCATTTCAAATTATGGACATCAGCGAGCGCTTTAAAGGTTTTCCAGTCTCGGCGAGGCAACTCTTTTGGTCTCACTGACACTGGAATCCCTTTAAAGCACTCGCTGATGTCCACGTGCAAGACTACGCACCTCACTTCGCACTATCGTGAATTCCCCCCATAGTCCCAAAACCTGATTTAAAGTTGACCTGTCATCTCAAAACTCTAATACTAAATTAGGTTCTACTAATGAAATAAACATTTTTGTAAATATACAGTATATGTATTTAAAAAAATGGATCTTTATACAGTGTTTCTCTCTGTCGTCTTCCCTGTCAGCCAGGGTGGGTGGGGCTAAATGATGATTGACATTATTGCTCCTCCAATCAGATCCCTGCTAGATTGTGATTTATGGGATCTAATTGGAGGAGCTTGTTTGCATCAGTGCAGACTGGTGACTTTATCTGCACAGTGCTTAAGATTGAAATGTGTACAGAAGCAGAAAATGGCACATTTAAATGACAATTTTATGAAAACTGTATAACTTTGATACTACTTACCTCTATGCTGACTTTAAAACATCTAATGCTAGATATTAGAATGCAGACCAATATTTCTAAACGTGTAATCTGTCTGGTTGATTTATATTTTGCAAACACCCTGATGTTTATTTATGGAATTACAGGAAACCTTTCTCCTTTCCGGTACAGATCAGGATATTTACTTTCGGCTTAATCTCCTCCTTCAGACTTAAAAAATTGTGGGGGTTATTCACTAAGGTGCGAATTCGACTGTCGAGTTCTCAAACAGCGGATTCCCATAGCAAATCCGCTACAATCTCCCCATTGTAAAGTCACAACAATTTTTTAATGTTAAGATTGCGACAATTTTCCCATAATAAAGTCGCGACTGCGACAATATTCTCATTATAAAGATGTGACCGTGACAGTAGCAGCCTATTGCGACTGTCTTTATCTGGCAAATTCGCACCTATACGCAACAATTTGAACTTTAGTGAATAACCCCCCCCCCCCCCCCCTATTTCTATAATTTCTCATTCATAAATTTCAAAAATCAAGTATACATGATTATCATATTTCCATTCATAGTACAGAATAAATTAAAGAAATAAATGTTAAAATAAATATGTAAAAGTAGAACTCCTCCTGTTTTCCTTTTTTCCTAACATTTTCTGTAAACTGCTTAACCTATTACAATTTCTAACACTTAGCTCCTCATGGCCAAATAGAAGGCAAAGCCTGGAAAAGCTAAGCCTATCTACCCAAAGAAAGTGAAGGCATCCCAAAATACCTCAATTCACACACTGACGTATTAATGTAACTCAAATCGAATTATCTTAATTAATTAATTGTAATAGGTTACTTTATTGGCCCAAATAATTTAGCTTCATTTAGTGACAAGCTATGTCTTGTATGTGCATAGATTAACCGTAAAGCTAAGCTTATGTCTGGGCTCCCCATCTTCAATCATTTTCTCAACCACTTCCATTATTTGGTAGCAAATTAATCAAAATGCAAGTAAAATCTGTAACATGAATGGGCTTAGGTGTCATGAGTCACTATCACAGTTCAAGTTAACTTTTCTATCCTCCCTCCTTAAAACTTCAATTCACAGTATGAAGGATTTTGATTTCTTATTTCACAAAAAAATGAATCCATTCACAATTTTTTTGAGGATAGATATAAACATTTATGCCAGCTCAGCACTGTAAGGATAGTGAATGCCGTTTGCAAATACAAATTTGAGTAAAAAATTGGCATAGTCTAACAAATTGTAATGAATGATGTGACAAACTGTAGTGACATTATCATAAATAAGCAGACAGATAATTAATATGGTGCAACTTATTTCATATGTTTTTCAGTATGTTATGCCATGCAACATAGCAAATTAAAAAAAACATACTATATGGATTGCATGTGTGAACTAAGGACTTTATATTTGCACACTCCCTCTCTGGTATTCTAAATGAAGGGGTTATGGTTGATGACCATTATTTGATGTTGGAGAGGTAGATTCAGGAAATGAATCCTAGAGAAATTTTCAGAGTCCGTTACCAGTGACATGCTGATGTAAAAATGCTACTGCACTTGCTGTGTTCGGAAAACTCACTGGAAGAGGAAGTGTAGAGCATTGCAGCTCAAGGGCAGAAGACATTGGCAAACTACAGAGAATAGAGGTAGCACTGGGGCTTAAAATATCTCCTGCCTAAAAGAACAAATTACTAATACAATCATATAATTTGCAAATGGAAACTATTTAAATAAATCCTTGCATATGTTTCATGATTTATTTTAATGATTATCAATGGATTTTTCTACTACTTTTTTGTCTAATCAGTTCCTGAGGTAAGAGTTTAATATTTGTCGATCTTGTTAACACTTCAATGTCTTAGATTTTCTTCAGCAGGTCACTAGGTTATATTTGAAAATAACAAGTAAAACTCACCATATATTTTTCCTATAATGACAGCTCATGATAACCGTAAACTATAAACCAAAGAAAATACATTTATCTGTAGAAAATATCTGAAATATGTATAAATGTCTGTACTTTAGCCTACAGTTTGCCAGAAAGCAACACTATTTATGGAAAATTATTCAAAATACCACCCTTTAATCTATCTCTAAAACAATTTTCCTTGCTCTTAAAATGTTCTAAAGTACCACTTACAGCTATTGCATATGACACAGAGAAAGTGATTTATAATTTGGTAAATGTACCATTACTAAATAGTAGTATTAATGTTCCATTTTCTCATGTCAAATCCATATCATCTCTTTTCACTATCCATCCAATGCCTAGAATACAATTTTCATGGATGGGGCAGAGGTTACTGACTACAATATGTGCTGGACATTAACCAGGGTTTAACAGGCATCAGACTATTTTCAGTATTTTAGTAAAACATGACATAGCTTAGTGCAACTTTGGCTTTTGTATGCTATAATAAATCAGTGGTTGAAAATATTTTTTTATTGTCAATTGTTTACCTAGTATTTATTTAAATACTATATTCTCAGCTGATAAGTGACTATATGCATCATTTTCTTCTTCAGGACTGCCTGAAATACTAAAGTAATGGAAACAACACAGTTGTCCCTGATTGAAGTAATCATGTATTTTCTGGGACTACATTTGATAATCATATTCACTTAGGTGGAGACCCCAGAATTCTTTTGTTTGTTAAGCACGTCATATTTTTTTTAATTGAAGCACGTCATTAAAGTGTTATACTTCCAAAGAATGGATTTTCAAGGAAGAACTTCCACAGGGTACTGGGATATGTGTAGCAAACAAAGGTAATGAGATTCAGGGGTTATGGGGTTTCACATGATTCAAAGAGGGAAGAATGTTTTTTTAAAGAACCCACTTCTGTAGTATTTGTCATTCATCACTACTTTGCATGTCTTGGTTGAAGTGAGTCCTAAGGAACTCCTGAATTCTGTTCATTCCTCCTTACCCTGTCACACATCAAAGAAAGGTAAAGGATGACTCTATTCACTATTAATTGACCTTTGTTTTTTAAACACACAGGAGAAATTAAAATTAAATGAAATTATTACATATTGAAATTATAATGCTTTTTAGATATTCCTGCAAACCTTTTTAAGCCTATTTACTTTTAAATCATGTCAGATATTTAAATTACACTCTTTGAAGGCTCACCTTGATGAAGTGTTGAAGCAATAATTGGTCTAGAGTGATGACATTAATCTATAATGGCGGGGGGAAAATTGATGGTCTCTGCAAATAACCAGATCATTTTAATGGACCCTCAATTTATACACATAATCACATTAGTATATACACTCAAATCAATGTAAATATTTCTTTTTATAAAAAAAAAAATTGATTGTTCTTATATAATCTGGTAATTTGAATTTAAAGATGGGCATTACTCATAAATCATTTCAACATTGCATCTTAATAGATTAAAGCAAATAAATTTGCTTGTAGTTACTAGCCTAATGATCATTTCCAAGCTTCCCCTATATCCTGTATACAGGAGATGTTCCATTAGGGGGCAGATATGGGGAGAGACATGATTCAACATCCATCTTTAGATGCTAAAATCACATGCAATCATGTGTTAGGGCTGAAATATAATTTATATTAAGATTACTCTATCTCTTTTGGTAAAAATTATGCACCAGTTCTAGGAGGGAAAAAAAGTAAGAATAATTTTGAAGAAACACTAATTTCTACAATATTTGTATTCTGTTATTAAACTTTACACTTCTAGAACCAATCCCACCTGATCTTTGGATGTGCATAGCAGAATCTGTGCTAGATGTTATAATCTTGGTTATAGTATAATATAGTACCCTGTTCTTTAATTTAAATCTGCTAGATTGTGCTAAATATTGTTGCCATATAGGGGGTTATTCGAATTGTTAAGGATAGGTGCGAATTTGCCAGATAAAGACAGTTGCAATAAGCTGCTACTGTCGCAGTCGGATCTTTATAATGAGAATATTGTCACAGTCGCTACTTTATTATGGGGAAATTGTTGCAATCTTAACATTAAAAAATTATTGTGACTTTTCAATGGGGAAATTGTCGCGGATTTACAATGGGATTCTGCTGTTTGCAAATTCAACAGTCGAATTTGCACCTTAGTGAATAAACCCCAAATTCAAGTGCTCCATTATTCCATAACTGTATGTGTTGTGAAAACCAGTATGATAATGATCTGGAGAGTGCAAGGCTCAGGCCACTCAGAGGCTCCCAAAGTCCCTTTCTATCAGCTTTAAACAATTTGTTTTTTGTTTTTTTTACTAATTAGAAAGAATATATTGAATTGTTTAAAACTTTAAAACATGATTACAATGGAATCTTGTAAAAAATTAAAAGCAAATCATTCCTTATCTTTAATTGGAGTACTTTATATTACATTTACATATCTCATTAAGGCCCAGAGTATAAATAATTTAGATTGTAATGGTTCTATTTTTTTAACAGCATGAAAAAAGTTTTTTTAAACAATCATTTCTTCATTTACAAGACCTTAAGCTTAATTACGGAACAAACCACTTTTGGAGAAAAGACAGGAATTCTATTAATACGTTTCTAATAGAAATGCGACATAATACTGTTCTAATAATCTAATCATTATTCTAATTATCATTAATTATAATGAACCAATATACTCCATGATGCTGTACAGAGTAATTTTTTTCCTTTACTAGTGTCAGGCTTACATGGCCAACATATAATCTTGGAGACATCTGTTTTTCCCTTGAAATAAACTGGGTGATTTCAGTTGAAATATTTGATCTGGCATTATTTTACACATAAAATGTAATTTAGATGAAAAGGCATTGACAGGTTAAAGAGTAGGTTTGCAGACCTGAGACTATCATTTGCTCTGTAGGTACCAGGCATGGTGGTTTGAGTAGAGCTGCAATGAAACAGTTATCAGTTTGCACCCAGAGTGGTATAATATAACCAAAAGCTTTTAATCCCGTGGCAGGAATGTGGTAAAAATAACATGTTTATGAAAAATCTGAAAGCATGAATAGATGTCTGGTTGAGTTCACGTCCATTTAAATTTAGGCAGTTTTGGGGGTATTGACTCCATTTAGAGGCATATTTGTCAAATTAAAAACAATGGTTTAAAGGTCCTAACTTGTATTCATTCACCAATTTTGGGTATTCAACCAACTCTGCACTGTAATTGCATTTTCAATTTAATACATTATGACTTTTGCCAAGTTTCAGACTAAACTGAAAGTGGCAAATTCATCACGGCATACTGCTCTGAATTCACAGACTGATTCCTCCAGCTCAAAGGTGGCAAAGTAGGAGGTTTATAGCAGGCTCTGCTTTGGTTGTAAGGCTAACAAAAGTATGTATATGTATGTATAATTTAATTTATAAAGCACCACAAATTTATGCAGCCCTGTATAATTTAGCAATACAAGTATAATACAGACATGGGAAAATTACATTAACAATACAAGTATATCACATGGATACTTCACTGCAAGTTGTCACGGGCACTGACGCGGGCAGCGTCACTGAGTAGTGGACCCTCTTACCTGCGGAAGTTGGCACAGGTTTTTCTGAGGCGCAGAGTCTAAGGAGCCTCTGGTCTTCACCTTTAACCCCCACAAGGGGGTACTGGGCTTTGCAGTGGGAGACTCCCAAGTTGTGGCCCTCAGATTCACCCTCCGCAGGTGGTAGCTGGAACAGGGACAGTGCAGGCATAGAACAGTGGATCAGGCTCAGGAACACAAGTACAGGATACTGGGTAATGACTGGAACAGACACAAGATACTGGTAATGGCTGAAGCAAGCACAGGATACTGAGTAATGGCTGAAGCAAGCACAGGATACTGGGTAATGGCTGAATAGACACAGGAACAAGGTAATGGCTGCATAGACACAGGGTCAGGAAGAACTAACTTTAATAATATAGTAACAACTAGCAGGGACCTAGTATATATACACACACAATACTCAGGCACTGTACAGCCTGAGAAGCCGGCTTTTAAACTCCCCGCCGGCTGCAGGGGAGGGACTGGCGTCATTGCTAAGCAACGACGCCTGTCCTTCAAAGCCGCAACGGCAGCCGCCCGCACACAGACTGCTTTCCAGTGCGGGCGGCCGGAGGAGGAGAGGACACTGCAGGAGCGTGGGTCAGGTATGTAACATTAGTGCTAGGTTAAGGTTGACACAAGAGGTTGGAGGAAGATATAGTGGCCAAGTGACACTAGTGTTGTATGGAAAAATTTGAAAATTGCAATGTTGTTCCAAGTACTGCTGTGAGTTGCAGTTCAGTTAGTTCTTTGCCAAGTGCTACTGTGAGTTACAGTTTCTCTCTTCCTGCTTCAAGAGACATAGTCATTAAATAGTGAATTTGCCTCCAAAAGTGAATTCACCAAGCTACAAGCCATTTAGCCTATAGTACAGCAAAGTTAATTCTACCTATAAAGTGACTTGTCATATTTTACTTTCTGAACATAGTCAGGGGAAGGGGAGTAGTGATGTGTTATAGTGAATGTAGCATTAATAGTCATATTGCAGAAAAGTGATGTCATGTTCACATGGATCTTTTTAAAGAAGGCAATGCCAACGAAACTATATTTTTCTACATTGTTGACTACTTATTAAAAATAGGCATAAATTATCACATGAATGGATGTACTGTGCAGTGAAGGTCTCAGTTACATTGTATTACTACTACTACTGCTAAGAAAAGAGACTAAGTATCCCAATGTTTAAGTATTTCTACTTCCTTCTGTCCATAACTCCACCTAGAAGGAAATATTTTTAGTTGGGGTTAATTCAGCAATGGGAATGGGTCACAATGTACTGTACATAGGTCCACAGAGAACTGTAGCTACTGTAGGTATGGAAGCCAGTGGCTATCTATCTATCTATCTATCTATCTATCTATCTATCTATCTATCTATCTATCTATCCCTATAGTATCTATCTATCTATCTATCTATATCTATCTATCTATCTATCTATCTATCTATCTATCTATCTATCTATCTATGTATCTGTATCTATCTATCTATCTATCTATCTATCTATCTATCTATCTATCTATCTACAAATGTATCTATCTATCTATCTATCTATCTATCTATCTATCTATCTATCTATCTATCTAATCTATCTAATCTAATTTATCTAATCTAACCTATCCACTCTATCTAATCTATCTGCTCAATCTAATCTAATATAATCTATTGAATCTAATCTAATCTAATGTAATCTAATCTAATATAATCTATTGAATCTAATCTAATCTAATGTAATCTAATCTAATCTAATCTAATCTAATCTAATCTAATCTAATCTAATCTAATCAATTTTATATAAATTACATAACAGGAAGAGTTTTACATTTTAAATTTATAGTCACAGAACAGCCATGTTTGAAATAAGTGGGGTATAGTTTCCAGTGGTATGCTCTAAACCCCCTTCTAACATTATAGTCAACTTTGTTTATATTAGGTTTCCTCCTCTGAAGGTGTTGTCCCAGGGAAACAATGCAAAACCTACTTTTAGTTTTTCAGAAAATACAGCTATTTCTATATCCATCAGTCTTTTCCTACATTTGAAAAAAAGCTTTAAATCTAATAATAAATACTATCCATTTTTACATAGGTAGATGGACTTTATGTATCTTATAATGAAGGAAGAGCACCATCCATTGCTGCGAATTTATGAGTGATTTACATCTGCCTCTAAAGTTCATAAATGAAATGTGGGAGAAGCAGATGCTTCATTCCTTGGATGCATCGTGTCTGCACATACTGATGGTGAGCAGAAAACAGAAAAGTCTCATAAATCAGTAAAACCTATTCTCGCACTCCTTATTTCCATCTTGAGCATCCATGCAGCCTCCACAGTCATGTGGTAAATGGGTTTCTCGAGAAGACCTTAATGTCTTGTAGCATTGTGGCAGCATTCTCCAGGTTTCAAAATTAACAGCTTTCCGTAACAAATGCTGTGAGAAAATGTCTCCACATGGAAAACAATAAGAAGGCATGTACTTAGTGGAACAGATGGACTAGCTAGATTTGTCCAGCGTCTTCAGAAATTATTAGGACACATATGAGGTTCCAGATAGAGGGCACAGCTTTTGCTTTTCTACATTAATTAATGCAAACACAGGAAACACAATCCTTAAGGCGTCTAGTTACCATGGTTATAAAGCTATGCAAAAATGATTGTAGTCATAATTTCACCAGCAATTTCTGACAGTTCTCCAAAACATAGCAGCTGGCATTTAGGTCATGGTGTTAGGAAGTGATGGTGAAATGTTACTAAAATTAATGATTGCCTTTTTTTTCCCTGATATATTCTGTATCCGCACAGGTGTGCAATTTAATTTATTCAGACCTGCTGTGTATCTGTATGTAAATACGAAATTATTTTATTTTTATATCCTAATTATTTAATTGATGTCTTATATGTAGTGGCTAGTGAAACCTTGAACTAAAAAAAAACAAACCCAAAAACAATAAATGTGTTTGTGGCACACATAAAACTAAATTGATAAATATATTTTCAAAATACCATATTGTTGATGGGTTGACTATGCTGTTTTGTATGACAAAAGATTTAAGAATTATATAAAAAACATTTTTTTACCCTACACTTTTCATGGTATATTTTATAGGTGTATTTTATTCATTAGTCTCCTTATCTATATTGCTTGGCATTACTCCTATACAGTGGGACATGCAGCCATATTGTGACTATTGTACCTAAGTGAGAGTTCTGCATTTTTAGTTATAGTTGCAGACATGTGTCTCAACACTAGCATGTATGACATATCATATAGCTCTCTGTTACTAATCATGTACTTATTAACATCACTCTGTCTCTGTTCTTAGGGTATAAATACAACATGCATAGATTTTTCCATGCAGTGATGTTCTTCTTACTTTAGCTTAATGTTTTGTATTAGATAATACGTTATCATATAAAAATAATAAATAAAAAATAAAATAAATAAATATAAATGTTTTTCTGTAACATTTTTTATTTCGGATTCATTTTCTATTCTCTGTATTTACAATGCCCACATCAAATAATAATGTAAATTGTATCACAAAAAGTAAGAAGAATTACTACTGCAAATTGAGAAGACTCTTACTCATAGCGATGAACATTTAGGGGGCAATTCACCATAGTGCGAAGTGAGGTCCAGATCCTTCGCCTCACTTCACATAGACTGTTATGCGCTCGCTGATGTCCTGCACACGGACATCAGTGAACGCTTTAAAGGGATTCCAGTCTTAGCAAGACCAGAGTCGCCTCGCCAAGACTGGAATCCCTATAAAGCGTTTGCTGATGTCCGCGTGCAGGACATCAGAGTAACAGTCTGTGCGAAGTGAGGCGAAGGATCCAGACCTCACTTCGCACTTTGGTGAATTCCCCCATCAGTTTCTTATAGGGATTCTATCAAAGAGAGGCAATTTTCTGTTTGATGAACCTATAGAAATTGGCTTCTCGTATCTATAGGGAAACCTGGCACTGTTTATAAAATAAGAATGTTAAGAAATATTTTTAAATGTCACATTAGATGAAATGTCTATAAGCTATTGGGTAGTGATACAATATAATGCAATAAAAACAATCAAGTTGATAGTCTCTAAAACCATTATATTATTTAGCTTGGCTTATCCACCTACCTGTCTCCTCTATCTATCTCATGCATGACTGTTTTAAATAATTGGGCCCTCTTACATAGGATCTGTGAGTTCACTTGTGGCACTGCAGTGTGTTTACAATGAGCAATAACTTCCAGAGGTGTCAGGAACTAACTGTATAACTCGAATACTGTGGTGCTTGAAGATGTCTGAAAAAGTGTTTGAAAGTTAGAAAAGGCTGACTCTACTTCGCTTTTTGTGATATTTGTTTAAAATGAAATATTGCCATAAGTCATTTATTAGATTTAGACTTTAGACATCAGACTTTCTCTGCTTTGAATTCACCAACATGCAATGAGACTTGCTGTATGCTTTTATTTCAATGTCAACATCTCAGCATAGCCTTGCAGATTACTAGTAGGAGTACCAATAAATGATACACATTCTACCCTTGTTTTGTGGTAAACCCCACCCTTGTTTTGTGGTAAACCCCTTGCTGATGGGACAAGGTAAAAGAAAGCCAAGTTGTTCAAGGAGGTTTGCAGCTTGTAAAACAAAAAACATACAGAAATGTGCATTATATGTCACTAAACAATAAGGAAAATATCAGTTAAACACAAGGGATGTTGTTGAAGCTTGGTAAACAGAAAATTGTTCATGTCAGCATATTTACTGATATCAAAGACTGCCCATGCCTCTTAAAGTGGCTATGCTACTGTCTGAAGAACTGTGGGCAGCCAGTAACCATCAATAAATGATTTTCTTTGTGGGATGTAGAGATTTGCATATAATTGGTTTATTAATACAGCATATATTTAAGTAGAGTATTGGCTAAAGGATTTTTTGCATTGGTTATCTATGACTATTCTCAAACTGATCTAAAATTAAAAGTGGTTTTTGAAACAATCCTTCTGTCATTTCTGATGACAACTGTACAAAACAATGAAGACCACACAAGATGTGTATTCTTTTGAAGGGGATCTGGACAAATTAACAACTTCATTCAATAGTAGTCATTATGTATTTGTAGCAGAACAGATGTAATGGGTCTTCCTGTTCTGTTTGTATTAGGCTCCTGTTTCTGATGGCTCATGGTGATCACAGCATTATGCTAAATGTTCCTTCAAGGTTGTGTTTACCCTGCCTTTGCAGACTTTTGTAAACTAAGTTACACAGTAAAGGTAGCTTTTTGGTACCTGTGCTCACATTTCTTATATATATATATATATATATATATATATATATATATATATATATATATATATTCCCACATTTTTATATTGTTTAATTCACTCAGTGGAAGTCTTGCTCTTTTTGATTCAGCTCAAAGTCTTCTCCCCGTACTGCCACTCCCCAAGCCACTTTCTGCCAATAATAATGCCTTGAAATCCCCCTCTTTATGTGTTGGCTTAAGATAGTCTTTTCCAATACAAACAAGCTAATGTTTTTCACACATTTCAATTCAGTCATGAATTACCATTAATCAGATTTAATACATAATATTACATTTCAGTTGTTTATTCTCTTCTTGTCTATCTCTCTTTCTGTCTCTCTCTGTATACATTTAAATATATATATATATATATATATATATATATATATATATATATATATATATATATATATATATATATATATATATATATACTGTATATATATATATATATATATATAAAATTATATACTATATATAGTATTGTATTGTAAATTTGTATAATTTTATTTATAAAGTGCTACAAGGTTATGCAGCTCTGTACAATCCAACAATACAGTTATAATACACACAAGGGAAGTGCGTTACAAAGAACAAGTGAAGTAAATTATAAGCATATAATCAAGAAAATACATCACTTTTTAAGTGTCAGACCATGATTGAAACAAGAGGATAGAGTTCCCTGCCCCATAGAGCTTACAATCTAAATATCAAGTCTTCAAGAAATATATATATATATATATATATATATATATATATATATGAAAATCATATACAGGTCGGTGAAACTAGTTGGAATATCATCTCAAGTACTTGCAATTAAAATTGATGTAATAATATGTAGACATAAAATGAGTTAATAAATTAGGAAATGTGTCAAATTTTTTATGCATGTTTATCACTTATCTTGGCAAGTGCAAATAAAATATTTAGGCATTAACACAGAAGAATGGGGTATATTCATCAAATGTGTTCATTTACAGTGAACAAACTTTGATGAAAAATTGAGCTATAGAATAAAACTCGTCATGTGGCACCATGATTTGCAAGGAGCATCAACCTAAAATGAGTTTTCAGTACATCAACAGTTTTGCTCAAAGATGATGGATTTCTCCATATAGACGTCATGTTTGAATTTTGGGAATCTGAACACACTATTTGGAGCTAGAGTCTGTGGGAGCTGACAAAACATCACTAAAGTGATAGAGTAACTGAAGTTACTCTTAAAGTATAAAAAAAAACTTTCAGCAGCTTCACACTCCCTACTTTGTTTAGATGTACAGAGGGTAAAAATTAGTATTGTTTTACATGTCTTGGCTAAATGATGTTTGAAAATATTTATCTTAATAAAATCATATACATATTCATTAAAATAATACAGATTTATTTAAAGAAAAATGTATCCACATAACATTTACTGGTAAATTTCTGGTTTCAATATTTTGTGTAGGGACTATGGGAAACAAGCATTGTGGTGGCTCAATGGTTAGCATCACTGGGTTTTCATTTTATTTCCACCCTGGACATCATCTGCAGGGTGTTTGTATGGTCTCCCTCAGTCCAAAAATATTCTAGGTGAACAGATTGTATCTGTTTTTCAATGACTGTATAGGGACAACAAGATTGTACGGTCCATATAGATAGGGACTGAAGTGAGCGGATAGTCTCTACAAAGCACTACAGAAAATGTCAACTTATATATAAATACACACAACAAATAAAAATTAATTTATAAATAAACATGGCTTTGTAAGGGTTTATATTTGTTAGTACCCCTTATCCTTTCAAAGGTTGAGGCTGATGTCATACTTGTGCATCTCTGTAGGTTGAATTCCTACTGAACAATAGCTACGATCGGAAGCCACTGATGTCTACAGACCAGCTGCTGATAGAAACATCCATGTCACATGTACCATGTGGCCAAAATGTGGCATTCATAAATCTGACTCATAATGGAAAACATGTTTACATTTCTGCCAGTAAAATAGAGACCTGTTTTAGGGGAAAATAAGCAAAGGGGAAATATGACCTTGTTTGACAGAAACAATTTAAGAATACATGGGCATGGTTATATATTTTTACATGCTCTATGGTGGGGCCAATTCAGTCTTCAAAATATCAAGGCTACTGACCACTGAAACAAAACATTCATATTTTTACATGAAGATACATCTGTCAGCCAGACCATACTGGAAAAAGACATCTTTAAGTTAATTTTATGGTAATAAGTGCTTACTTTCAGAAGCAGTGGATCATTTATTTCTAAGTACGATATTAGAGAAAGTCATCTGTCTGCTCAAAATTCAGAAAAAGAAATGTCTTTATTTCACATTCTGCTCATGTTAAATTTAAAAGGTGCTATTGTAAAAACAATTGTGTGAATACAAAAAGGGAGATAATATCACTGCCATTAAATATAAGATTTAAGTAATTAAGGCATCCAAACTAGAATACAATTTACTAAGATTGTTGTATGAAAAATTAATTACTTGTTAACTATTCTATGCAGGGAGATGCACCAATAATTTTTTTATTTTTAAGAATAATTTTATTATTTAATTGTTATTACAAGATGTTGTGTTTCTAGTTTTTAAATATGCATGTTCTAATCCGTACTTTTCAGAGGTCCTTAAACAGCACCCCAGTTACGTTTTACAGCTACAGTATTTGTAACATAATATGCAATTCAGCTACATTTTAAACTTTTTGAATGGACATTTGGTTAATTACTCATGATGTCACAGTCAATAAAATACCATTTAGAAATGATCTAGAAATTGACCTGAAAGAAAAACATTACATGGATTTGAATACAATAGGGATGAGCGATGATACCAATAATCGTTATCGGATCGATAATCAATTTTTGAAATAATCGAGTCGATTATAGGTATCCGATAACGATTATCGTAACAATAATCCGCGTCCTCTCCCTCTCCCAAAAGCACCCACCCCATGCCACCAGCGGGCCCACGATCCTCTCCTACCTTTGCCCTGTGACATGCAGCCATACCACCATTTCCTCCTGTGCCAGTAAGGAGGGATTCCTGCAGTGTGTGAATGACGAGAAGGAGGAGCGGTGTTTGACTGATGGGAAGGAGGGGCGGTGTGTGAATGACAGGAAGGAGGGGTGGTGTTTGACTGACAGGAAGGAGGGGCGGTGTGTGAATGACAGATAGGAGGGGGGGTGTGTATGTGTGTGTGTGAGAGGGGAGCCCAGGACACGGACAGTGTGTAAGCAGGTCTGACACCCCCTTACAAGTGTAGCTGGATATGGAGGGAGGGGTGCCGGTGCCCACACACGCTGACACAGGCACTCAAGTGGACTGCACACACGTCTTTTCAGAGACTACAACTCCCAGTGTCCTTTGCTTGCTGTATGATGGGAGAGGAAGAGGAAGAGGGAGAAGACGTAGCTGATTTCCGGATCCCAGAGTGTGCAATCAACATCTCCCCGCGGCTGCATCGATTATCGATTATCAATGATTATCATCTCGATTTTTACATGTAATTATCAAATAATCGGGGGGCAACGATTATCTAGACAATTGTGCCGATTTCAAGATTATTCAATATTATCGCTCAACACTAGACTACAACAGAAATAATAGTATTGTTTTACATAAGTATAAATGTACTGCCTGGGATGTTTTGCAGTTTTCAAGTGCATTCAATTCCTGGTCAGAGGGCTCTGTGGTCTACAGAGCTATTGAGGACAGCAAAAGTTAATACTTTCAAGGCTGTCTCAAATGAGCAGAGGTGGTAAATTGTTTAGAAATAAAACATGTGCAGACCCACATGTGGTGTTTCCCGACCTACCAGAGAGCTCTGTCAAGCTGGAGTGCCTGGGCATACTGGAAACACAAGAGGCCACTAAGTAAAAGATTATTTCCTTGTCTCTTTATTTCCCTATAAAATTCCTATGATTTCCTTGCATTCTACCTGCTTTTTTTGCCTATAAACCTTTATCTTCTTTACACTACCTGTTGAATTGTACAGTGCTGTGTAACCTAGTGGTGCTTTATAAATAGAAATATACATACATATACAAACGCCATGATGATGCAGTTTGAAACTTTAAGAGGGCCTACTGTGATTTTACCTGATGCCTTGGTGAACCAGTCCAACACTGCACCAATGTATCTGTGAGGATTTTTGGATGAATATAGCTGAAGTTGGCATAGGATCTTGAGAATAGATTTACATTTAACTACAGTTGATCCATCTGCTTGTAAATAAAGTTGGAGATTGCATTCACTGATTTTCTTGGACATGCATTCCCTATACATGGTCCATGGTAGAGACATGGTGAATGATAGCTAGCAATGTGCCTGCCAAATTGTTTTCACTTAAGATCTAAATCATACCAAATCACTAAATACACCAATACTAAGCATCATACTTGAATTACACTAAAATAGTCATGGATTTCTTTCTGTGGCAAAAAAAAAAAGATAAATGACCAGACATTCAGTGGTAAAGTGGTGCTTGGAATTCACTTCTTTGTTTCGATCTGTAGATACTACATCAGCCAAGTAAATAATAATAAGTGAAGTGAACAGCACAAGACAAGTATACTTCCTAGAATTAATAATTTCATTATACATTTCTGGCTACTAAGAGCCCATTTATAAAGGTTTAATTCTTGACTATGGCAAGTATCTCCTTCCTATATAATTATTTACTTGTTTTCTGTGAGCTTATTTGCAACTTTCTACTTGACAGAAGGTGCCATCTTTATGACAAACGTGGTAATGCAAACTAAGTAAATTATGAAAAATATCATTGTTTCTTTCTAACCTAATATGAAATATGAAGACAGCATTATCAATGAAACACAGTAACAAATTTTTCCTCTCTATAGACTGTTACATTATAATATCTAGTTAGTTCTTTTCCCATGAACAGACAACAAGGTGTATTTTTAGGATATAGTTGACATTTGCAAATCTATGTCCCAGGAACCAATGATATAATGATTCAACATATGTACAGTATATAAAAAAAAACAATTAGGGGGGAATTCACCAAGCTCCGAAGTGAGGCGCGTAGTGTTCACCTCACTTCAGAACAACTGAAATGCGCATGCTGATGTCCTGCACGCGGACATCAGCATGCGCATTAAAGGGATTCCCCTCCCGGCGAGGAGACTCGAGTGCTCTCGCTGGGAGGGGAATTCCTTTATTGCGCATGCTGATGTCCATGTGCAGGACATCAGCATGCACTGTAAGGATCGGTACTTACTGCGACAGCTCGCTCCAGCGTCGGGTCTCGCGGCTTCGGGGTACGCGCCGCACTGCTTCCGGGAAGTGGCCGTCGGGCGTGCGCACTGACGTCATAGTGCGCACGTCGCGGCGGCGCGCTT
>WMED01007223.1:0-17809 GCA_019650415.1 Pipa parva
AGTGGTGGAACTTGCACTATTGGTGACTGACTAAATACTTTTTTCCCCACTGTAGGTAAAACAAAAGGATAAATTATTACCAGCTTGTTCTTCTGCACTAATATCCTGTTGTGGGTGACCTAGCATCATGGGAATTGTAGCATTGTTAAGCTGCAGTATTATGGGTGAAATTTACTAAAGTAAAATTTTTTTTTTTTTACTTTATCATCCATTTTTTATAGAGAAAATGGGCAAAAAGGTCAAAAATGATGTTTTTAACCTTTTTGCCCCCATTTTTGACAGTTTTTTGCCTGAAAAAACAGGCAAAAAAAGGCGAAAATGTTGAAAACATAATTTTTTAGCTATTTGCTCATTTTTCCCTGTGAAAATGGACGAAAAGGTCAAAAATTACATTTTCAACTTTAGTAAATTTCACCCATTACTGTCTTATACTAAAATATTCTAGGTCACACAATGCCACAAGCAAGAGTTGAATTTAGAAAATAAATTAAAAAAAATATTCTAGCAACAATACTCATCAAGTGGTAAAACAGGTTTAAGATGTAAATGTATTTTAGTTTCTTTTCCACAACTGAAATGTTAATTATAACCGATAATGCACTCCTTTCTGCAATTTATATGGATATTAATAGTCACCTTGGAGTTCCATACCCTGCATGAAACACAAGTCCACAAGCATGGAACTCCTTGGTGTCTAATAGTATCTTTATAAATTACAGTAAGGCATACATTATCATCTATATAATCTCATTTTAACTTACAATAATTATCCCAGTAATCCAAGTATATTTGTCCTGATCTGTAAACAGCAGCCAATAATGTCAGTGGGAAATATAATGTAGGAAATTATGATTTGCAGTGTCAGATTTACATCTCAGTAGCTTATAGGCACAGAATATTTGGCATCATCTATGATTAAGTGTTTGTCAGTGTGAAATACCATAGAATGTTGAAAGTCTTTCTCTACATGTGTTTTTAATTGGACCCAATAAAAGGCAATTTTTATTTAACACTGGAGTGCCAGAGATCGTGGATTTATATTTTTGCTGAATATTTGGAACCCTATGCCACACTCACTAACTGACCACACCCTTTGTAAACTAAACACAGACTAAATTTTACAGTGAACTGAAGTGCTGTGTGACCTATAATTTCATGCAAAGTTAAATACAAATCTTAGAATCAACATTTGACAATTAAAAATAATTCTCAATAAAAGAATTAGGAGTGATTCCTAAGTCCCTGACTAAATGTGAGGTGCCCTTCTGACTAAGACCACCTATAGGCACGTGTCTCTTATACCTAATAGAAAATCTGGCCCTGATTATTTTTATATTATAAGTTTTTCTGCTATACTGCTTTACCTTCCCAGCATTATGAAGGCCATTTGTCTAGCATGAAGTAGAATAGTTTACTTTTTTTTTTTAAATGTCTAGGTCAGCGGTTCTCAATCTGTGGGTCGCGACCCCGACGGGGGTCACAAGGCCGTCCCACTGGGGTCGAGAACCGCGCCAACACCTGGAAGCACCCGCAGGAACCCTTCTTATAAGGGTTCCTGCGGGTGACATCGGCCATAAACATCATCACGCAACGTGCGGCGTGATGACGTTTCGGTCGAACGTCACCATGTGATGCACATATGTGATGACGTTCGGCCAAAACATCATCACGCCGCGTGGCGCGATGACGTCAGAGGGGGGTCGCGGTCTCAACAAGGTTGAGAACCGCTGGTCTAGGTGGTACAATGTAAAGTCATTAAAGAAGCTGGTAATCTTGGAATTTGGGAACTAAATTATAGTATGTTGTAGATATTCTTCAGTTGATCTTAATTGTTTTATTTGTGCCACTTTTTCAAGTTTTAACAATTTGTTTAGAATTTTTTTCTTATTTATGTCTTTGTTTACATTTCAGTGGTAAACATTTCTGGTTGCTGAGCAATATTAACCTAGCAAACATCCCCTGAGTTACAGACAGAAAAAGCAATAATGTTAGAACTTAAAAAAATTAATGAAAAAATCATTATAAATACATTTAAGAAAGAGAAGCTCAGATTAACTAGGCAACCAAAAGAATTACAAAAATTGAAGCTAAAACAATAAAATGATTTTTTTAAAAATACAAAAAAAAAGTGCTGTGTAATATATCAGTGCTATATAAATACAGCACAAAATACAAAAAATGACAGACTAATTGCAAACTGTCTTAGAATTCAATATCTACTACAAACTAAAATGAATTCTATTGTAAACAATACCTTTAAGTGAGACAAACATGGCATTAGCTTGTATATTCCTACCTCTTTTAGTCTTTCCATTTGTAGTGGTTTGTAAGAAAATGTGTTTAAAGATTTTTGAAATACTATTACCACTAAGGGTTTTCATTTATTAAAGAAACTCAGAGCAGGCATCGCTAATGCTTAATTCTAGAGCAATGTTTTCCCCAGCATACTGCATTTTCCCCATCAGGCCCATAGCGCAACAGATTTTTTTCTCTCTAGTGATCTTTTTTATTTACCTGTTTAAAAAAAAGGAGTCAGTTAGTTATAATAATGTATATCTCTGGGGCATTCACTTTGGTAGAACACACATTGATTGAATTCTTGATAAGTGAATAAAGGGAAGAGGGTTTCAGAAAACAACAAATTATTATCTAAAATCACCTTTATTATCCTAATAGAATCCTTATTTGATCTTTAACAATACATATATTTGTTCTGTCCTTCAGATGTCTTGTAGTCAGGGGATTTTTTTCACCATTACAGAAATGTCCTTCTTCTCAGAACAGGGCACTGGGACCTTGAAGTCTGTCCTGTGTAGCTAGCAAACTAGCTAGAGTCAAAGCAAGTGTTTTAATTTAAATTCCAGTATGAAATACCATAGGGAATGTTTACTAGGGAAAAAGCATCACAACACGATATGAAATGCTATCTGAGTATACCTGTATATGCAGGAAATTCTGTTTTAAGGAATATGCAGAAATATCCGCAGGACTCAAAGCAAGGATGTGCTGTCAGTCAGTAAACTAACCAGAATTCACAGAAGCTGTTCATTCATTAAGAGTGCTACAAGATGAAGCCAGTTACAGAGAGGAACTTTTTGATTACGTTGAAGTTAGTAGTAGTGGTTCTGGCTCTTTTCACTTACCTTATCTTAGGGAAACAACTTGGAGCCAGTGGGGAACTATTACTATAGTAATAGTACTAAGTGCTTTTCAGTGAAAATATAAACAGTAAGTTATGACATCAGTGCATTATTATTTTCTATTATATAATTGTTGTTATATACAGTATGATATAAAAATGCCACCACAAAAAAATGGTTAAATATTGTACAAAATAAAAACTGTCTATGATTTCACTTATGCTTTCTGCTTTGCTACAATGGACTCATAGCAGTTATAGTCCCATTTAATATTGCCCACATTTGTTCCATAACTTATTGTCATTATAAATCATGCTATGACTGTTTACTTTAAACAGTGTTTTTTTCAAATTATGCACTCCCTGTGCTTCCACAGTGTTGCTCTACCTAGAAAGTAGCCATGGAAATCAGGTTTATTTACTATTGTAATTTAAAAAGACATTTCCTGTTAAACATCAGAAAATAAATATATTGTAATGTATTTAAAAGCTATGTTGAAGAATAAAATGGCATAACTCATACTAACAGGTAAATGCTGCACTCACCACATCTAGCACCTCAGCACCGGGAAGCAGCAGTTTATCTTGCAGACCACTTAAAGTAAGGTCGCAGGTTGGATTTGGCTCATGGACCTTGAGTTAGACACGTGTGCCAGGGGATCAGTGCTGTCATAAACAACAGCCTATCCTGGATTGGACCGTAATAATCGGTAGCACTCCTAATCAGGAGTGCAGGAAATTTTAAAATGTGATTTTCTTCAAATTAAAGAAACAAAATAAGAAAAATGAATAATAACAAAGTCAGAAAGAAATAAGATCAAACCAAAATCAAATCTATTGATGGATTACTATTTATCTTCAATAAACTTCCACATAAAAATGAACTGACAAATGAAATAGATGGGCTTGCCCTGGTATAGTGAGTAAAATGCATAGGGACGTATGCTCCATAACTTTTTTGTAACCAAACTGGGCTTTCTGTGGCACTTCAGTAATATATATTAATTAAAGTTCCAAAAGAACAAGTTAAGTTACAGTTAAAAAATGTCTTCAACTTGCAAGGAAGAAAATTACATTCAAAATAATACAAATTAGCAATTCAGCTTCAAAGATAAACATTTTTACCAGTATTATGATGGAATAACTGCCTTGCCAAACAAAACAGGATTTTTATTTTCCCTGTTACTGGTACTTTAATATAAGCAGCCCCTGGACCATGCAGGTCCCTTGCTATTAAGTAAGGCCTTGCCTGACTGGAAACTGCAAATGGGTGGGTGGGAGTTTAAAGGAAGAATGTTGTGCTAGTTAAGAGGAAGAAAGTGGTACATGGATCATGCACAGGGAAGCAGCAGACTGCTAGATAAAAGCACAGGGAAAAGAAATAAAGCTGAAGATGAACCTGTTTCATTTGAATAATTCTCTGGACTTCTAAAATGTAATCTGCCTTATATATCTCCTTCGTGCATGACAAGGTAAAACAAGTGAAGCAGTGTCCCACTCACCCACTCTTGGTACAAGTGACTCATTTATTTAAAGAAAATAAAATTAAGTAACCATTTGAAGGAAAATATTTGCTTGTTAATGGGATTGACCTGTAGTTTTTTCTTGTACCAGGGCTTGTATGGGTGAATTGGGAATTTCTTCCTTTAAGGCATGATAACTAGACGAAGATGGTGTTATGCATATAGAGATCAATTCTTGGGAATAGTCCCAGCACTGGTTGGTTGTCCACTGCCCTGCTGCTACTTATGCTCCAACTCATGCATAAGAAAATGTTATGTTTAGGAAATAGACAATCATTTGTGAGTTGTTGAAGAGTAGTTGTAATAGTTACATAATATTAAATACATTTTAAGGCCTGATAAATCTGGTTTGAATAATAAAAGTTGCTGCTTTAAAACCCCATCTCCCAGCTTCTGATGTTATTAGTCAAGTATTAAGGGGTGGGGGTTAAAGTAAGTGTAATTGGTAGGTGGTTGTAATGACGTTGCACTAGTCAAAAACATGTTATATAGATTTGCTATTCTGCTCAGTTTATTAAGTCGACTTGACACTAGGAAAGGTTACTTCCTGCCTTACCAAATTATGTTATAATACTAAGCACATTCTCAATATACTATTATTTTATTATTTTGATCCAAAATGTGATTAGGTGACTTAACTTTTGGTTTATCAGGACATACTTATAAAAAAAGACATCCACCATGGCTATATCTACTGTTCATACTTCTGTCTGATTACTTGTCTGGTATTCCTACACACTTATAACATCAGTGGTTGAGAGGCTAGATCTATTCAACTACTCGGCATCTTTATACATTTTCTATGTATACTGAATAACACGGTCACTGTACGATAAATTTTTAAAGATTCCATCTAGTCTGTATTGTAACCACAAAATGTGTAAATTCAATTGTTCCATGTGTTAGCTTTTAGCCTTTCATGAAAGTTATTGACTTATTGTATGTATGTATAATTTTATTTATAAAGCACCACAAATTTACGCAGTGCTGTACAATTCAGCGATACAAGTACAATACAAACAAGGGAAAAGTGCATTAAACAACACAAGTAAAATATTACAAGGATACATCAAATTAAGTGCTAGGTTGTGATTGACACAAGAGGTTAGAGCTCCCTGCCCCAAGGAGCTTACAATCTAAGTGGGAGGAAGATTTACATACACAGGTAGGACAATAAGAGCTGTGGAGTCATAGGTCCATAAATACAAATAAATAGATATAGATAAATACAGTGAATAAATAGATAAATACAATAGAAATATACAGATATTAAATTAGAATATGTATAAAAATTATACATAAAATCAATGATAAGAATCAGTGCTAGTGCTCTGACAGATAGGTTTTCAATATTGTGAATATATCATTTGATTATTTTATTTTGGTGAACACAGAATGACCTGGTATGACCAGAGCAAATAGGATAAAAAAAAGACCAATAATCTCCATTTGGTCATTATTTATTTACTTTTATATAGCGCTACTATATTACGCAGTGCTTTACAGGGATTCAGCATTCAGTTTAGTCCCTGCCCCATGGAGCTTACAATCCAGTTTCCCTATTTAGTCACACACACACACATGTTTTTGGATTGTCGGAGGAAACCAACACAAGTGCAAGGAGAACATACAAACTCCATGTAGATGAAGTCCAGGGTGGAGTAGAACCCAGGACCCAGCAGTACAAGGCTGCAGTGCTAACCACTGAGCCATTGCACTGCCCATGTTACTGTGGCAGTGCGGTGTTATGTTAGTGTTTAAAGTTAAGCATTGCTGGTTCTAGCTGTTAGTTAGGCAGGGCCATATCGTATGTGTACTTTACTCCATATTCTTTCTTATGGACTACAGATAACCATCATCTCATCTCAGTAATGCTGAACTAGCAATGTATTAATAGCTTCTTCCTTGATCATTTATCATAACCATTTGAAATGCATTACTATGTTATCTATTTTTGGATGTGGTTATTTAATGAAATTTAATAAAAATGTGCTAAATCTCATATTTGAAATTATGTCTCAAAGGTTCAGATTTTCATTACTGATGATGTAAAATTCATAAAATAAATGTAACAAAATACACTAGTCTGAGAGTGTCTCATATTTATAAAAACTATATCCAAAAATGAATCCAAAAAAGGTAAATGAACCTTTGCTAAGCAAATTATTCTTTAAAGGTGTTTTTCTGAGACAACCAGTTCTCTATGTCTCATTTATTATATGAAGTAGAGAAAGCATGCTTACAAAAGATCTAGGACAGGAGATAGCGCACATGGAAAAGAGTATTTTGCAGACTATTTCCATCATACAGTCAACAAGAAAATATTCATAGAATGCCTTACAAACAAAATCAATATGTATCAAGAATGCTGATGTTAGCAGTTTTCATTTAAATACTACACATATTGCTAAAAATAATCAAAACGTGTATTATAAATTTGATTCATTTGAGGTTGGATTATAGATTGCCAAACTCAGATTCTGTTGCAAATTTACAAACCTTATCCAGTCGGGTCTATTTGAATGTAAAATCCTATAAAACTTAACTGATAAAATCAGAAGAAAGCATCTCCTGGCATGAAGGTTTCTATTGTTAATTTCTTAAAGCAAATGCACATTTTGAAAAAAAAAAAAAAAAAATTCAAACATTAGCAAAAGTGCTTTCATCTCCCATCTCTGTGTGTCCAATATTCCTTTTGAACGATGGCATCATTGTGCTTCTAGATAGCTAAATAACAACTGATGTGATCGATAAAATACATTATCTTAAATCATAACATGAATTCCCTAAATCACACATAAAATCAATAAAATGCACAAAGAAAAAAAAACTAATGTTCTACATTAAAAACAAAGCCTGCTGTTTAGAAATAATATTTAGTAGGCTGAATATTTTTTGTTATTCTTTTTTTACTAATTATGATCTCAGTGGCAGTTTATTCTGTCGTAAATCTGCTGGTGTGAGATTAAACCTGTTATTGAGCAGAGTTCTGAAATCTACTGTATGGCACTCATCACTGCTGGAGAGTGAACATTGCTGTTATCTCATTTAAAAGTTGGCCAGCAAAGCAGCCCATTTGTTTAAAATGCAATTAAGATGGTGTCTTAAAGAGAAATTAGCAAAGAGTACTTCATACTGAAAGCATCAGAGGTCTGCTCTTGGACACATTAATCTAGTGATTTGGGACCTTGCTGTAATTTGGGCTTATGGTGTAAAAAGGATAAACCTACAGACCATGTTTAGTGGGGAAAAGCTTGTTAAGAGCTGCCAATCAATATATTTTTTCTTATGAAGATAGTGAGACTTTTAATGTAAATATTTAATAATGATGTGGATGTCCCATAATGATAATACCATAGGGAATAGAAAAGGTCTTTCTTTATAAATATTCATGCTCTTAATGTTATATGAGTTATGACACATTTAATACCACAGCTAAATATCTCTGACCCAGTAGAAAGGAATTCTGGGAAACAAATATATTGTCTTGTATCCCAGTAAGACAAGAACCCAGATGACATGCTTTAGATTCTGGCAAATCCAAATGGCAAATTTGGATTCTTTGCAATGACTTGCAAAGTCTTGGTTTTGTTCCTTCATAGGGTGGTGTTATCTCTGACAATAGAAATTTCTAGTGCTTTGTAAAAAGTATGTACAATTGATTCATTTGCTTTTCAAATAAAAGCAATAATTACTTTACTATTTTCATTGTTTAAAGGCAGCTTGTGTTTTCTATTTAAACATTAATTTGTTTCAATTTGGAGATATCATAACACAGCTGTACCAAATTATCATCAAATAACTCTCTGTATCTTCCTTAGCAATTAATAATAACTCTTCTCTATTCAGAACAAAATCATTGGTTGTGTCCCTAAACTCCTGCAGTTTTAATGTCTAGCTCACGGAGCCGAGATTTATTGGAAAAGTCAAATGTGTTCATTGTGATAGTATTAAAACAGTTTAAATTAGGGTTGTGTTTACTCACAATGAAATTGTAAGATGCTGCACAGTTAATGTCAGATGACTTACAATTTCACCAGTGCCTAGCTGTTAACATCACTTATAAAAAAAAGTTATACAATTGTTCTCCAAATTATTTTGAGGTAAGCGGCTTTAGTTATTTGTAAACATTGATTAAATAAATTAGCAGCTTTGTGATGAAAATAAAAATATGTTTCAGTTAAATGATATCTTCATGGCAGGAAGCATCTCTGTGATAAACTATGAAAATGTTATATGCAAATAAAAGAGAGGATATCCTTATTGGAAATAGAACCTATTTACTAAGCGGCATTTATCTTATTATTTGTTTATTTTGGCAAAGCCGAGGCGTGAAAGTTATTGTGTGCCTATTTATCTCTGCACACTTTTATTTATTACACTGTGTTCATTTTGTTAATAAGAAGCATGTGGGAAGTATTCTTCTGACAAAGCCAAATGTATCTGCAAAATTGTATTTGTAAAGAGTGGATTATCATAGCAAAACTATGTTTTTTTTCAGGTCATTCCATGTTATTTGTTAGTGACTCAAAAACAGCAGAGTGCCATATTTTAAAATTAAGACATGCAGTTTCCATAAAATGAAACAGGATGGATACACAATGGTTTATGTTCTGTTTTTCACATTACATACAGTATATTAAGCATTGTGCTCACTGATCCTGTAAAGAAACTTCATGGTGAAGAGACAGCCAAAGGTTTCAGGCTCTGGAATCTATATGACTGTTTCCTGTTAAATAGGCAGCTAGAATCAACACAGGAAATGGATATCGGGCAAAGCATTCTCAAATGTTAAACTAAACATTTATCATTATTTTCAGGAACAAAAAAAAAGGCTTTTCTGCTATTCTGTGTTTTTAAGGTAAATTATGTAATTGAACAATAAATTGAAGTCAATATACTGTCAGAGATAGTTCTTCCATAAAAACTTGACAACATTCTCAAATTAAAAAAAATGTCATGCCCCATCCCTTCTGGATAAGATTCTAGATAAGATTACACTGTTCAGATGCCTTACGTTTAAGTAAAAACTCCTCATTTTCTGGAAAAATTTCTGGTAGGGCATCTCTTTAATTGGATATTTCTGATTTAACTATCAAAGTTTTTGATCCCCTGTCTTGTTTGGGTTGCCCTGTGGTGATGCAAAATCATTATAACATTATAGTAGTTTCAGAGTGATGTGATAATGGTCCTCTTGTTCTTATTTTATAAGGTCCTGATTAGCAAAGCTCATGACATTGTTGGGTTCAAAGCTCACAGAAGCAGTGAGGAGATGCTGCTGGCTCAAATACTTGTAGTGGACTGTTATGGTCTTGTCCTACCTTTGACAACATACTGGATTGTAGGGAAATTACTAGCTTAAGACAACAATAAAAACTAAGAAGAGGGAACTAGAGGATGGCAGATGAGAAACATCTAATAAAATAGGGATGCTGTGTACAGTTTTGGGAATCCTACTATGAAAATATACTTGCTAGTCAACTGCCGATGTCTTATGAGAGACAATGATGTAAAAGGGTAATGTTTTCACAATTGTATTATATTTTATTCATTTATATAGTGCTGATATATTTGCAGCGCTTTACAGAGATTCACCATTCACTTCAGTCCCTGCCCAGGGAGCTTACAATCTAGTTTCCCTGTTCAGTCAAACACACATAGACAGACACAGATGTATGTTTTTGGATTGTGTGAAAAAACTGGAATCCCTGGAGGAAGCCCATGCAAGTATGGGGAGAACATACAAACTCCATGCAGATGAAGTCCAGGGTGGAATTAAACCAGAACCCAGTGCTGCAAGGCAGAAGTGCTAACCACTGAGCCAGCGCACTGCCCACCACAGCCACTGCACTGTGGCATGAAGCTGTAAATAAAAGGTGGTTAAAATGGCTCCTGGTACCTCAAGCTGTAAAAAAAAGAAACACTGAAATAACCTATATTAAATGCAGCCCATAGGTTTTAATGGGTGGTCGCAATTAAATGCCTTTTATCTTTTCTAGATGTGGCTTGACACACTTGTCCCAGGTGTTATTTTGACCTAGACTTCCAATGCTACAATTGAACAAATCTAAATATGTCTATTGTGAATTTACCATAAAATATCAATTGATATCTGCATTAATAGAGCATGCTTTAGTTTTGGTAATAAGAATGCATTAATGGCTAAAACAATTAGTAAGTTAGAACAGACAGAGCCCCATGGATGAGTGGTAATGGAGGCTATTGTTGTAGAAGTCTGGGACTGCTAGTCTAGAAAAAGTGCTAAGAATTCAAGTGAAAAGGGAGTGACTTAGATTGCATCATTTATCAATTCACTGATAAAAAATGTTTTCTTTGATATAAAATAACTGTTATGGTGACTAACATGATACAACATCCCATATGACACTGGCATGGCACTAGCATCCCATCATCATCCCCTTTGTATGCTATAGTTATCTTTATATGGACATAAAATTTAATTTATAGAACAGCTGACCACTCCATTCAGAGAAGTATTTGATGGTCCAAGGAGGAAGTTACATGTACAGAAGCTGACAATCGAAATCAGCGGTTTTCAACCTTTATGAGACCGTGACCCCCGCTGACGTCACTGCGCCGCGCGTGATGACATTTCGGTCGAATGTCATCATGTACGCGCATCACGTGGTGACGTTTTCAGCCAACGTCACCCCGCAGGAACCCGGGGCTTCCGGGTGCCAGAGTGGTTCTCAACCCCAGTGGGATGGCCTCGAGACCCCGGCGGGGTTGAAAACCGCTGATCTAAATAGATGTAGCATAATGGCTTTGTTATCTTTAATCCACCAAATGAGGCTTATCATAACCTACACTTTACATATGTATATACTTATCCATTTTTTATGGTCCTGAGGGGATACTATACACGTATTAACATCACTTGTTTATTTTAGTATTCACTCTATGCTTAATTAATTGTGAAATACATTTTAGAGAGCTGTTAGAGAACAGAGATGAAAAAAAGAACCACAGGTTTGTTAAATCACTGGGAAAAGCATTGAATAAAGTGCAGAATTTAGGCAGTTAAAACATATAAATAGAGCCCCCTGTATCACTCTCTGTAGATCATTTTTTCAAGTCATTACAAGAAACTGCAATTTTATTTTAATGTTACGGTGCCATAAATATGAATTCTAGCATCTTAAAGCTGTGTTTAATTTGCTTTTTTAATTATATTTTTATTTTATCATTTCTCTACTTCCGAATGCTGCTGCAGTACATTTTTCTGAGTTTAAAAAAAAATGTTTCCTAATATTCAAATCTGCAAATCTCTTCTGGTTAATTAATTTAAATAAGGCTGCTTGATTATTTGTGACCTTTGTGACTTTTCTCTCACTGCAGGGCTGCAATACTATTACTAATAATTGGTAAAAAAACCATATTCACTTGGCTATGAAGCAAATGGATACAAACTGTATTCGACGTGTTGTCAGGTGTACGTTAGCTGTTGCGTATTATAGTAATTTTAAGCAAAATATTTTAGGAAACATGGTCCGCACACTGTTTAAAAGACAGTGGGGGTTTACCTAATTTATTACACCACAGTGCAGAACGTTTCCCTTCGTCAGTAAGGTTGTGCTGCTACATCTATTATATGAATTTCAACCAAAATAGAAATAGTGTTGTGATTTCTTACAAACTAAATCAAAATTCAACACGACAAAAATAACAAAAAGCATTTAAAGGTGCATACCCCTAAATACAAATAGCGGATCAGTGGTGGAGGGGGGGGGGATGCTGAATTCCAGCACACATGTTCACTTTTGAATATCCATGAAAGGAAACAATGCTAATGTAAAAAGTACAGACACTTAAATTTGGGCGAAATTTATTAAAATCATAAAATACCGCTATTTTTACCGATATCGATATTGCGATATCTGAATTTATCGATATTGCAGTATCGGAATTTATCGATATCGCAATATCATAATTTACAGATATCGATATCGTGATATCGGAATTTATCAATATCGGAATTTACCGATATCGCAATAGCGATATTGTGGCCGTTCCACCATTGAAATCAATGGCCAGCCAAAATTCGATATTGCGATATCAATATCGGTAAATTCTGATATCGTGATATTGATATTGTTAAAATTTACCGATATCGGTAATTACCGATTTTAATAAATTTCGCCTTTATAGTAGGGTTCAACGGGCAGCGCTGGAGCATAAAAGCCAGGTCGGTAAGTATTTCACCCCTTAACAATCACCCCTAAGAGAAATGAGCTGGAGTTTTCCTTTAATACTAATACTGCAGAAAATGTTTTCGACAATTGCCACTTGCATCACTGTGCAAAAACAATTCTTCACTTTCAATGGATTTAAGCACCACCTCAGAGACATATATATCCCATAAGCAAATTTCTACCCCACCAAACTAGCAAAATAACCATATTGCTTCTCCCTTGCTGCAGCTGACTCATGGTTGAGCCAGCATCACTCCAGTAGCTTAGCTGTGCTCCAAGATCAGAATAAATTCTCTCTACTGATAAAAGTTGGGAATTGTGTTATTACTTGTTTTCTTAAAGTTGTTGGGGAGGCAACAGTCACACACCCTTCTGCTTCAAGAGACTCTCCTCTCATTGAAGCAGGCATAGATTGCACAATTATGTATGTATGTATAATTGTATTTCTAAAGTGCCACAAATTTACACAGCACTGTGCAATACAGCAATACAAATATAATAAAGTCATGGGAAAAGTGCATTATACAATACAAGCAAAATATCAAAAGGATACATAACATTAAGTGCCAGGTTGTGGTTGACACAAGAGGATGGAGGTCCCTGCCCCATAGACCTTACAATTATACCATTTCACCTTCTCTTTCTACTCTAAAAGAATTACAATTAGATGTTTTTCTATTAATCCTTGTTCCAAACTGACTTCCATGGTAAATATATTATGCTAAATGGCTGTCGTTTCATGGCTGATTTTAACTTGGGTGTAGATAAATCTTGAGACTGACAAGTGATTCCCCAAAAACCACTAAATTATGCAAAAATATAATATTTCTCAGAAATATGGTGATCAAAACAACCATATACTCCTGATATTCTTCTACCTATCCAGGACCGATATAAGTTCCACATACCTACACAGTGTGGTGGCATAGTGTCTTTGTCTTAAATAAGTGTTTTGAAACAAATTGATGTCATTTTGGATCTGTTTAAACAAGACAATGCCACCATACCTATCTCTTTCTATATTTATAACTACATGTAGGCAGTATGCATGAATTATCATAAGAAAAGTTAATGTATACTGGTGTGAATTTGTCTTTGCCAAATGAATGTGGTGAAGCCTTTCACTATTCTGGTGACATTTTACTAAAAAGAAAGAGGAAATGACGCCAAATTGAGCTAGCCATTGTCTGTAATTGAAGTAAATGTAAAATGAATTGTAAACAATAAATGTAAAAAATAATTGTAAATTATGTGACTTTTCTTGACAACAATACTGGAGACTATTCATTGCAACCAAATATAGTTACATTATCTCCATAAATTAAACCCTTGTGAAGATCACTTTCCTAAAATACAACTATTCATGACAAGGCTAGGAGGCAAAATACAATGTTTTTAGATTAGCAGGAAATGGGGCTGGGGAAAGGATTACTTCAAAATTAATTTTATTATTTCATCCTAGACTCAAAGAAAGAAAGAATAAAAAACTGTTAGAGCATGATGTCATGATATTCAAATTAAGAATAGCTAACTATCCGCATTAAGGGGATTATTCACTAAAGTGCGAATTCGACTGTCAAAGTCACAAACAGTGAATTCCCATAGCAAATCCATGACAATTTCTCCTGTAAAGTCGCGACAATTTTTTAATGTTAAGATTGCAACAATTTTTTCCATAGCAAAGTCGCGACTGCAACAATATTCTCACTATAAAGACGCGACTGCGACAGTAGCAGCCTATTGCAAATGTTTTTATCTGGCGAATTCACACCTATACGCAACAATTCGGACTTTAGTGAATAACCCCCGAAAAATCTGAGTTAAAAGGATTTCAAAATACCAGGAAATTTTGACTATGATAAATATAAAAGAATAATTCTTTTAATTCTTTTCTTTTTTTTTTTCACAAGTAGAAAAGTAAAATGGTTGCATGTTTATTAAATAAATCATTTCCTTGAATCATTTTAGATCATTTCCTTTTCTTTTTTGTAGGAAAATACATCGTTTCTGAACTAACTATATTGTGTTTAATAGATTCCAGGCAATTTGAGTTGAGTTGTAAGTGATTTATGATTTTCATATGTAAAAAACAAAAAACAACAAAAAAAAAAGGAACAAATGCAATTTTTTTTAGTATGTACATATTTTAAATGCCCTCGGCTAGTCTGTAAAGCTCTAATATAAAAAGTTTTTTTATTAATAAAGCAAATCAAATGATTTCCTTTTGGATTGAAATTCTTCTTACAGGATAAGGATTTATGTTTACTGCTATAGCCAGGATTAAAAAGGAAAGTCATAGTGAAATTTACTGAGAGTGATAAAGAAAGACATCCCAGTTGCCATATTCTTATTAAGATTTAACTAAGGTTTTCATTATAAAGTCATATTTTTCAATCGTTAATAATTCTGCTGTGATCATCTGCAATCATTTGTACAAAAATGACCTGGACATAAAATATTGACAGGTGTTCAGGGGCAACTCCATGGTTAATAAAAAGTAGCTAAAAATAATCATAGTTTCTTCAAAGGAAAAGGGTAACAGGGTGAGGGCTCCAACTTAAGATTCTTTACACCAAAAATAATTTCGGAAAAGGAGCAGCTTTCCTAACTTAGGGGCAGATGTCTGGATCATGAACAACATTTGTTCATATCCACTTGTGAAATATTTCACTTAACATTTAGGATTTGTCCAAACTGAAGTTCTTAATATGTCCAAGTTTACCATATTATTCACTCCATAAGACACACTTTTTTTACCTCAAATGTGGGGGGAAATGCCTGAGCATATTATGGAGCAAATGTTACTTTTCTTCAGCTGCTGCAGTGTACAGCACCCCCATGTCCGCAGCCACCCACGCTCCCTCCTGCGTCCTGCATCAGCTGAAAAAAATTTGGAGTACTGACCTTCTTCCAGCAGACCAGTGGACCACCTCCTATCAGTATTTCTCCAGACTGAGCTTGATGGCCCTCTTCAGAGCCTTCAGCTCTTGTTGGCTTTACTTGCTATGGATTTGGCTGCTACTTCCACAGCTGTGCTAGTAGAAGCCAAATACAGTAGATGGTGAATAGAGCCAAAGTCGCCAAGCTGCACAAGTAGTGGCCCTATTCACTGTGGATTCAGCTGCTACTAGCCAAATCCATGGCGAATAGAGTTGACAAGAGCCAAAGATAGGTAATCAACCTAGCTCAGTCAGAAGAAGTGCTGACAGGAAATGGCTTGCTGGTACACTGGAGGAAGGTCAGAAGGAAGCAGGCAATAGGACAGACAGGGGAGTGGTAGTATACAGTATTTTAGCAAATCATTTGGTTCAGATTTCATCCTTCAAATCCTAGGTGCATCTTGTGGTCAGTTGCATCTTATGGAGAGAAACATATACATTTTCTGCTGGCTCATCTCCTATGTTGGTGACTTTGTAAATGAGCACTATCATTTTAAGTGGTTTGTTGATGTTACCATTGTGATAAGCTGCTTGTAAGTTGTTATGTGACAATTGAGTTGTTGAATGTCATTTTGGCTTGCCAACTTGGTAGTTTATTTATAATTTAATAATAGTTTGCATTAATATATTGTTGAGTATTTTTACTGTTCTAAGAAAAAAAAAGCTCTTGAAAATTACTTTTAAATCATGCTTTACCATTTTCAGTCTATTTAGATTTGGAATCTTGCCTTTGGTTCATAATTGTATATTTCACTTCTTTTTCTATCTGGTTTATCATAGTTTCCAAAATACTCTATTGAAAAACTGGAGACTCTAAAGCTTCCAACTGATCTACAAATTTATCTGCAGCAGTCTTCATAAGGAATATAAGCCTAACAGAAATCAGGGACTTTAGTACATAATAAAGCATGAATATGGTGGTAAAGGGAAAATTTAGAGGCAGGGCCAGTACCTAAATCAGTGATCAAGACCAAGATAAGGCACTAGCTGGCAGAGATTGCAGGCTGAGAAATACTGTTTCATCAGATTCAAGCAGCTTAAAACCAGGTTAGGTTTGGGGAGCCAAGCATTAAATAGTTTCCAAATCAGTAAGCCTGTAGATTGTGAATGGATAAAACTTTTTGGTGTGCCTGCATGTTTATAACTGTAGAAGTACAGGCATAGAGTTCTTGTAAACATTTTAGGTTAACATTTATTCTGTCCTTAATATAAAAAAAAAATGACACCACAAACAGTTTGAATGCTATGAATGTTAGTGACAGACCCTTTCACATCGTATTAGAACCTGCATCTGATTAATTTCCAATAACCACACCAACTTTATAATAGGATATTTGGCTTTGTAGTAGGGGTTGTTACTAATATTTAATTTTAAACTGATAAACAAAGTTATCAGTTAGAGCCTTATTGACTGAAGGCTGAATAGTCATAAATAGCCATGAATTCACATTTGATCACCACCACTTCTAATTCTAATTCGGGTGACTACGTTACTTGTAGATTAATGGAGCTCTTTGGATTACTTTGTATAAATGTGCACAGGTACTTTGCATATTCAGCAAGCATTAGAGTCAGTCAGTTGCCTATTTGACAAGGCATAATTCTCTGAATTCACATTTGAATTTGCAACATCAGAGTGGCGAATTTGGGTTGATGGCAGGGCTCTGGTGTGGCACAAGGTGCCTATTTCTTCAAAAGTGACATTGACAACTGTGACTAAATTTGTCTACAACTAAACTTGAATAAGGGACAAGGTGGCAGTGACAGAAATATTTTATTATATAAAATTATTTAAATGTTTTTTAAAAAACAGATTGGTCCTTTAAACTTTTAATACACATTATTTATATGTATATTAAGCACGCATGATGTGTCCAAAGTATGAGAACTGTTGCTGGTGATTTTACCATCTAGTGATATTTTTGGTTGACACATTGTAATGATGGGGGAGGGGAGAGTGGTCGAATAACGGAGGAGACCCAGGAACAATCCTAC
>WMED01007224.1:0-17808 GCA_019650415.1 Pipa parva
CCCTCCCACACTGTGCTGCTTGCTCCACAACCCCCAAGATTGCGCACCCCTCCTGCACCTGCCTCCACTCCTAGTCCCGGCCCTGGCGACAGGGGGCCGAGTAAAAGGCCTGAGGGGGCCGTAGTTTGGGGACCCTTGCTCTAAACAAAAGAAAATGTGTGGTTCAGCTCTGATTGTTAAAGAGCATCTGTTACCTCAAAACTCTAATACTAAATTAGGTTCTACTAATGAAATAAAAGTTTTTGTAAATATATATGTTTTTTTAAAATGTACCTTTATACAACGTTTCTGTCATCTCCCCTTTCTTTCCTAAGTCGGGTGGGCGTGGCTAAATGATGACTGACATTATAACTCCTCCAATCAGATCCTTGCTAGACTGTGATTTAAAGGATCTGATTGGAGGAGCTATAACATCAATCATCCTTTAGCCCCGCCGAGCCCAACTCAGGAAAGGAAAGGCAGGCTGACAGGGAAGAAGACAGAGAGAAATGCTGTTTAAAGGTATATTTTTTATTACATATATATTTACAAAACTGTTTATGTCAGTAGAACCTAAATTAGTTTTAGTTTTGAGGTGACAGGTGCACTTTAAAGGCCATGCTAGGTGACTTTTCATAATCAATTAAACACAGATGAAAGTCTGTGCAAAGTCTGCACTGGGCCCATGAATTTACATTTCTGCGACTATACTATACCCAAAGCAGCAATAGTTTGTCTATTAATTTAATAAAATTAGTATTTTCAAAAAACTGTGGAATGAATGTTTATCCTGTGAGACTTTAGTAATAATTAATATTATTAAAGAAGCAGAATAGGCTATAATTCAGTGACTGTGGTCTCACAGCTATCACATTTGGAAAGCTATAAGAATGGGGTGGTCATTGGGTGAAATAATCCCTGCAAATATTCCAGACTTGTTCAGAGCAATTGGCTTTCCTGGAACTGGTGTATTGTGTTTTATTCAGAATCACCTTTGAGCATTCGACAGATAAAAGAGTGTATTGTGGAAATGCAATTCACTGTAATATTCAGACTCCACGATGCAAAGAATACTGGGTGAACTCTGCCATTCTATACACAGATCTGATGTGGATGCAGTGCCACAACTAGGCTAGCAGATTTAATGGAACATCATGCATTCGATGGAGGGTGAAAAATATACAGTGGCAGCCCATTACTTACCAGCGCTAAGCCTCCTGTGCTCTGCAGAAAGCATTTGCAAATAAAAACAGAGAGGGAGAAAAAGAGAAGGAATTGTTAAAGAGGGCACAGAATACCGCACACAGAAAAGTGAAATTAAAGCTAATATGCCCCATGTATTTCAAAGAGTCAGTTATTTCGAAATGTGACAGCACCAAACAATAAAATTGTATTTTTTTATGCTTAAACTTACTTCCTTATTTTTGACCCAGAAATGCGCGAAGTATATTATTAAAATTGTAATATTTTTCAAAGGAAGCAGCAAATAGACTTTTATTCAGTAAAAACAAAGGGATGAAAGCCAGGTGGACTCCCTTCATATAACCATTTGTATATTTTATATCTGCTTTCTAATTCTTGCCTGGGTCTTGTGCTTGTCTGAGACTGTGCCTAGAATCCCACATATCCCACAAAAGTACAAGAGACAGCTCCGAGAGACAGCTTCATCAGCACCAGGACAGAAGTAGTGACAGTTCTTTTGAGTAGCAGGAAACACTGTTTAAAGTGCACCTGTCACCTCAAAACTAATACTAATTTAGGTTGTACTAATGTAATAAAGGTATTTGTAAATATATAAGTATTTTAAAAAAATGTATCTTTATACGGCATTTCTCTCTGTCATCTTCCCTGTCAGCCTGACTTTTCTTTCCTGAGTCCTGTTGGACGGGGCTAAATGATGATTGATATTATAGCTCCTCCAATCAGATCCCTTAAATCACAACCTAGCAGGGATCTGATTGGAGGAGCTGTAATATCAATCATCATTTAGCCCCACCCAACCAGACCCAGGAAAGTAAAGTCACGCTGACAGGGAAGCTGACAGGGAAGATGACAGAGAGAAATGCTGTATAAATGTACATTTTTTAAAAATACATATATATTTACAAATCATTTATTTAGTAAAACCTAAATTAACATTAGAGTTATGAAGCAACGGGTACACTTTAAGCCAAATTAATTAAAGTTCATTCTTTTTTCAAAACTATACAAGTTTTCTTTTTTAAAAAAAATAAAATTACACATAAGTTTTAGGCATAAATATAACCTGTAATGTGATTTCTTATTAAACAAACAGACTTCCTGTGTGTGTCAGAAAACAACTCTTGAAAAGCTGCTTATGTTAATATCATCAGCGCTGATGGTTCCAACTTACACAATGACCCAATTTTTGCTGTGATGAAGAAATTTTATTCTATTATCGTGGGCCAGGAACCTTCCACCTTCTTCATCAAACCTCTTCCCTTACACTTCACTGTAAAGTGCATCAGGTCATGCAAGGACGAAGAACTCTACTTCTGTGTTTTGTTACCATTGAACATGATGGCGATGGTTATGAACATACTTGTACAAGGCTGTACTTCTTTAGAAAAGAGATCTTGGGATTTATCAAGCATTATCAAGTATATTTACATTCCATTTCTAAATTCCACAGAAGGGCCTTGGAGCCTACACTGTTGGAAATACACTGTTCCCGTTGAATGGATATTAAAAAAAGCCTGGATGAAAGGGATCATGCAAAATGTGTGGCTCTGGTACTTACAGTAATATTATATTCATCATAATATCACTGCCAGATAAGATACAATGTTTAGCTAAATTATTTAAAGAGCACAGACAAACTGTATTATTCTCCAGTTTGCTTCATTTTATTACGAATGGCTTTGCTGCGACACTCTGTGGTGACCAGTATATGCATACTCTATTATCTATTTTAATTCTGGAAAAGTTATGGGACTTTCTGTGCTTGTATAAAAACGATTTGCCGGATACTACTTTAGCAGCAAAGCAGTACATCTCACAATGACAGATAGAGGCCACAGCCTGACTCAGGCTTATGTGCTATGAAAAAAGCTATTGTTTATATCAGTTCAGCCTAGTGAGCTTATTAGCGCTGTGCTTCGGATAAAAGACCTGTGTAGTGGCAGAAAATCAAATATTGAAATAACAATTTTATAAAAAATAAAACTGCATATCTTTGGTTGTAACAGTAAGGTACAGGGATGTTTAGAAATACGATTGGTATATTTTGGGTACATAAAATCTGATAATTATTTTAGCTTCTAGTTTAATAACTCTATCCATAGTTTTCTAATGCTGAAACTGCATGAAAAATGTACTAGAGAGAATATATGTGTAGTTTTACAGTTTAGCATAAAAAGGAATACAAAGATAAAAAATGCCAGCACCATTTAAGACACATTATCCAAAATGTACCCATTGCCATACCTATATACAGTTCAGCAGTGGCCCCATATGATTTCCAATTGTATTTTGCCTGAATGCTGCCTGCTCCATGGTTTGTCTATGAACTATGGCTGAACTCTGCCTGCCCCAACTTCAGCCAGTTTACTGTTCATGTCTGTTTTCTGCCAGCCCACACTCTGCTTTGTTTAGAGAGTGCTATTTCATTCAGACCACTCCTGTTTTGGTTCCTCTCCAGTCTGAAGTTGTTAGCTCTTCCTCCTCCCAGCACACCTCCACTGGGTGGCTACCTTAGGGTCATAAGAATCCCTTCGCAGAAATGTCCAGACTCATTTGTTGGGGGTTAAGAGTGAAAACTGGGGGTCCCTTATAATTCTTTCCCTGGGATTAGCCAGCATTAAACCCCCTGTGGTGACACAATACAACTTACTAAACCCAATAGTGTAGCACTGGCCTGTTCAGCCGCTTTATTTCTCCTTTTGTTTGGACTCATTATTTTTCCTATTTACCTTGCCATTGACAAAAACATAGCTCCATAAAGAGCAGCTATGGCAAACGTAGGGCACGCAGAACCCTCTCTGTGGGCACACACGCCGTCACCACCGCTGCCTTCAGTGCAGGCTGCGAACCCAACCTGACAGTTTAAAGGTTGAATCCATGGCTTACAATGAAGGAGCGCTCGCTCGCTGGGAAATGTTTCCTTTCCCGACAGAGGCACGCTCCTACACTGATGCAGGCATGATGATGTCACTCATCAGCACCGGAACTTCGGGGGAACTGCACTGGTGACGGTGAGTGATGTCACCTTTTCAGCACACTTTAGCGAAAAGGTTCACTGATATAGAATATTAAAGGAAACAACTATGGCACATTACAATGCAATCTCTTAAAAAGCTGTAATAATTTAAAACAATTTTAGGCAAGTTTAAGAAACTGACAGTTTAATTACTAGCTATCATAGATTCTATTTGCTAATTGTTTAATATAAGCACTGCACTTAGCTTTTCTTCCCTGTGTGACTGCTATTGTTCAACTACTGTTGCTATTAATCCTGTTGCATTGTTCGCATTGCTCTCCATATGCTTGAAAAAACACAACATGAATCGTTGCGGCGCATGCTCCTCTCTATGAAACGCAAGTGTGACATTGTGCATGCAACAGTCATTATTCACAATAGTTTTTCGCGATGGCGTATTTTCAGCTTTTTATTTAGCGACACGCTTTTTTTTTGTAATGACGATACGCACCAATATGCCAGTGTGACCCCGGCCTTAGACAGGATAACTAGGATTTCCCCTGTGCTATTTAGTATCCTGGGTAAAAACTGAAATAATGGCCCTCTAGAAATTATTAAAAAATGACCTAAATTTCTTTCATCAGATACCAGGTGAGGCAGGAACACTACAGGTAACTATCGCAATGTCATCTAAATTAAAGTAAAATAGCCCTTGCAAGGTTTAGGCTTGAGGTCTCATTTAAGAGGAGCTAATTAAATACAATCCCAAACAATAAATAAACAATATATGATTTTTTTTTTTTCATTGACATAGTTATATCCTAATGTTAAGCGATTTTGACTAAACCCTATTCTTACCTTTCAGAGGGTAAGTTTTGACTAAACTTACCCTCTGATTGTTTGCTTCAGTACGCATAGCCTGTTATGCACTCGCTGATGTCCTGCATGCGGATTCCAGTCTCAGCGAAGCTCGCAAGACTCTACTCGAGAAGCCTCGCGAGACTGGAATCCCTTTAAAGCGTTCGCTGATGTCCGCATGCAGGACATCAGCGAGCGCATAACAGGCTATGCGTACTAAAGCGAATGATCGGAGGGTAAGTTCTCTCTTTGGTGAATTACCCCCTTAATGTGAAATTGCCACTCATACAAGTGTAATATTTGCCCAACAGGGTCTATACAGTGAAGTAAGTTATAGAATCCCTCTAGAGAATGAACAATGGCTAAACTTCTACAGAAAAATAATAAAAGAATTCTCTAGTGTTCCTGGCTTTGAAGAGAGGTCTCGGTCTTCGTGGCGGTGCTCGCTTGTTGGCAATTAATGTCCACATTTTAAAGGATGCCATAGCAACAGGGCCTTTCATGTACTGAATTGACAATCTTGTGGGAGGATTTCCATTGGACATCACTGTATAAAGCCACAAACAATGGCAGCCTCCTAAAAGATGCACTGCAAAGAATCATTTTCTATTAACCTTAAAAAGTAGCAGGAACATGAGAAAAGATGGAGAAAAATAAATATCAAGGGCAATGTGCACAGCGGGAGTCTGGGAATTCACCCAGTTGCTGTTTCTCTCTACTTCCCTGCTTGACATTTTCCCTTTAACTTTTTTTTTCCTGCAAACCATTTGATGTTATCCTTATGAAATCATATATGCATTGCAAATCAAGACTTCCATGTGCAAGGGTATAAACTGTGCTTCTAGTTTTAGTTTGAAAATCCACAAACTTCAATGCAGGAATGTTTTAGAGGACACTTCATACACATTTTCTTTAGGCAACTACTGGAAAATTGTTAATATTCTTTTTTACTTAGCACAAAATGTAATCTGCAATGTACAGAAAACAAATCCAAGTGCAGTGGAGCTCAGTAAAGGAGCAGTAATTAAAAAAAAAACAAAAAAAAAAACAACAACAACAAAATTTGGATTGGCATGGCAGTTATTCAATAAGAGCATTGCAATCTTTAAAGACACATTAATGAATTTTAATCCTTTCTGTCTGTTCTTATCTTTACTGATAGCAGCCATATTATTAAACAGAACTCACCCAGTCCCATTATTTGTGAAGTATATACAGGAAGTATGCCCTAAAACCTGATATTTAAAGCTAAATAGCTCACTTTGTAGGCACAATATAGAATTTAGGAAGAACAGACTGTACATATAGTAACTATAAAGGCATTTTCAAGTTTTCATATTACTGTTTTTTTTTTTTTAACTGGGCAATTGGTTGTTCCCCCTTTATAAAAGCAAAAATGACAAAAAAAAATCTTTCTGGTGTGTGTTGGTTTCAGGCAATGCAAAATCAACAGTAATGAAAGATCTAGCCTAAGTCAGTAGCTGTACAGCACAGCCTTACTGTCAACTACTCTCTGCTGAATACCTCACAGTTTTACATTATTTTTAAATTGTACTACGGTAGTTTTACAGAAATGCACATATATGTGTATGTATTTTCTGCAGAATGAACAAAATCAATTCTGGGTTAGACGATGTTCCTGCCTGTGGGAATACACAGAAAATATTTCGTCCACACCAAACCGTTTTACAAATGATGCCTCCAACCACCAAAAGCTATTTAAAGAGACAACAATTCCAACAAATGAAAATGCCTTATTTGCATTTATACATATGTTTTGCCAAATCAGAACTTCTACAAATCCTGAAAAGTTTTGTATTGTCTATGATGAAAAGAAAAATAGCTTGTGTTGATTATCCCACTGGAAACAGTAGAAACTATTTTTCCAGCTCAGTTACAAAACAGCCAGTGTGGATTATCCCATAGCCCTGAAGTTGTTCCAGTTGATTGATAACTTATAATACTCTGCAATGTTGCTTTTTTGAAAGCCTTTTTCATCTGAAGTGTTAAAAATGACACTAAAGAGAAGCACTATAATTAACATAGTACAATGGTTGTGTTGACATGACATACTGTTCTCAGAAAGATGGCTATGGTAGCCTTTGTCAGTTTGTACTCTAGCACTTAAACTGAAGCTCATGGCCTGTGATATCACACGGTCAATTTGAATGGAAGCAGATGCTGAACAGTGGAAGAAACCATTTATTAAATAAAGGACTCTCAATTACAGGTTTCAGCAGTAAGAACATTTCAGCTTGCCTAGAATAGTTATCCGCCTTTCTAATCCCTAGCTAGAATGTAGCTTACTGCTTACTCTGTTAGCATTCCTGGTCTAATTCAGAATACCTAATGAACTTTACATCTTACATCAATATTGTACAGTTTAGCTTACAAAAGATGGCATTTTAAATTATACCATTCCAATGTGGCATGAAGAGAGTATCAATGCTCTCTGAAAAAGAAGAAGCGTTCATAATTAAATATTTGAAACTTTCTCCAACTGTACTTTTAGCATTAATAATCAAATATTTGAGACTTTGTCCAACTGTAATCTTAGCATTAATAATCAAATATTTGAGACTTTGTCCAACTGTAATCTTAGCATTAATAATCAAATGTTTGAGACTTTGTCCAACTGTAATCTTAGCATTAATAATCCAATGTTTGGAATGTCTTCCAATAATCAAATATTTGGAACTTGCTCCAACTGTATTAAAATCACTCTATTATTGACAAACTTTACAAACTATGCCTTTCACTGTCTACATTAAAGAAGAAGTAAAGCTTGTTTTTTATTATTTTTTTTCCAGGCGAGATTCTTAAGGGGGAAGAGGAGAAATACTTCCTGCTTGAAGATTTCACTGATCTTCTTTTCTTCTGTGGCAGCATCACTATCCTAATTGGGTTCACGCCTCCTCTTCAACATTACTGGATTTGGTTTCTGCGCATGCGCAGAAGCAGTTTGTGCTTGCACAAAATAAAAAAAATCAGCAATGTTAAAGAGGAAGCAGGAAATGAAGAGGGGCCACAGTAATGGGTATAAAAAGATCGGTGAACTCTTGGAGCAGGAGTCAGTGCTGGAGTGAATGAGATGATTGATAAATATTTGTTGTATTTGTGGTAAACAGCTAATAAACAGGCGAATGTGGTGCATAAATAAGTATACATTTCTCAGTACACAATAAGCAAAAATATATAAAAATAAAGGAAAGTTAAATTACAATGTGTGGGAAAGCTATTAAATCTTGTGCAGAGACTGTTCACCACCCAACCCTGCCAAAAAGCAAACACTGAATTAGTTATCCTTTATGTAGGATTAAAACTGTGTATATGTGCTATGAACCAGCTGTTCAAGTGGTTGGGCATAGGACCAGATTTTATGCCAAATTTGACTGACACATTAGCAAAATTTTGCAGATATTTACAGATCTGATCGTCCATATGTTCACCCACTTGGCCAGTGCCAATGACACTACATAGACAGACTGAATTTCCCATCATCGGAGTAGTGGATTTTTTAAACTATCTTATAAGAATTAGAGATAAGTAGCAGCTTCTAAGTTGCACAAAATAGCTGCCAGTGTAAATAAGCCCTATGTATGAATGGAGGGGGAAGGAAAAACATGCACCAAGTTCAGTTAGCTTAGATAGTACATGGATTCAAACTAACAGAGGGAAAGTGATATCCTAAATGATAAGAATTTGTAAAAATAAATAAATACACAAGCATTTGTATCATGTTGTACATGAGAAGCTATGCAGAAAAAAAACAAAACTTTACTGTGTTATTTTTCTTTTGAGAAGTTGCAGCTGCAAATGTCATAGGGTAAGCAGGAAAAGCCTAAGACAGACACAGAGATATTCGCAGCGGCAAGTAATATATATCGTTTCCTGTTACAGAATAGACAGATTAGAGGATGCAGAGTTCTTTTCGGCCAGCAAAAGGTTTGTTTTGTAGAACCAAAATTCAAAAAGCAGAATTTTAAGTTGTTTTTATTAAATAGGCATTTTTGGGAAACTAAAGTACAATGGCAAATGTATGTAGCAGAGAGACATGTAGAGCAGGGATGTCAGACTCATTTTAACAAAACACACATCTGCCTTATGGTTGTCTTGAAAGGGCCAATTGTAATTGTAAGACTGTATAAATGTAACTGTTCCTTAACAAAGGGGTCGGAAACCTATGGCTCGAGCCAGATGTGGCTCTTTTGATGGCTACATCCGGCTCTTTGACTGTAACAAGCGGTGCTCACATGCAAGCACCGCTCATTACAGTCTGCCTGCTAATCGCCGGCGAGCGCTGTAGAGAGACAAAGCTCTATCAGCGCTTCCGGGTTGCTAACCAATCCGGAGCCGCTGATGTCACAGCGCTTCCATGTTGTGACGTCACCAGATTCAAAAGGGCTGAGAGAGCCGCACGTACTGTATATGGCTCTCTCTGCCCAAAAGGTTGCAGACCCCTGCCTTATCAGATAAGCAAACTGTTAGGCTAGGTTCACACATAATATGCTAGTGTGAAAAAAAAATACAGCTCAATGAAAGCCGATACTACTAACCTAATTCCAGACACACTAGCGTATGATGCGCATACACTGGGTCCAGAATGCTGTGTGTCGCATTTTGGCTATCGTATGATACGCCACACCCAAAATGCAACCGCATAGGAAGTGATGTGAACGCCAATGGAGCGTTCACACTGTCACTTGTAAGTACAAAGGGGGAAAAAAAACGATCGGTGTATTTTTCTTTTTTTCACACTAGCATATTATGCACTGTGCATAATACGCTAGTGTCAACCTAGCCTTAGGGCTCCAGTAGGAAGGTAATTTCCCCCAGCTGATAAACCCCTATAACTATAAAGCCAGCTGTAGCCAGTGTGTTTGCTAAATTACCAGTTATGAAAGTGTTGACTCTCTGACAATTAGCGTGCCTGCCAGAGCCTGTGATGGTGCTGCTGTCCAGAGATTACCGCAGATTACCACCTCTGCACTGCTCCCTCCTGCCTCTCTCTTACTTCTTTCTCTAAGACCCCCACCTCTATGCTACAGTCATACAATCTCAGACTGCCCAGTTCCAATTTTGCAGCACATAAGGCTCATGATGCTCAGATTAGTGCTCAATCCCCTATTTGTGTTGCACTGTGATGTCATCATTCATAGCCAAATCCTGGGTTGGCCCAATGTTCCTTTTGCTGAAACTGAACAGATGGGGGTAAGGCTTTGCTGATGTCACAGGAACTCCTGTAAAAAGTAGAAGTGGTGCTGCATGTAAAAACCTGATTTTACATGTGGCAGACCTTGCTGACCATATCAAATGAGGTGTAGCCTGGATTTGTCCTGCAGGCCTTGTGTTTGAGATGTGATATAGAGGGTGAGGTCAACTATGCCACTGGAGCCAAAGCTGAGGGGCTCCCAAATAAATATATATTTGTTATATGCTATACCATTATATCCTCCTTTCTCTATACAGTGCTAAATGAAATGTTGGTTCTTCATATATAGTAATAATTAATAATAATATTGTTGAAGGTGATATTGGAAATGCAAATCAGGCTACTTTTTTAATCATCAATTCCTCTTGAAGCTTCTGACAACCTTAACTGTGCTGAGCCAGCTATTATATGGGAAAGCAGCGGTACTAATTAAAAGTCTGTAGTAGTAAGCAAGGCATGTATCCTCCTTTATTGACACGCAGGGAAATGTCATGTTGTGTGGGTCTGGCTTGAAATATTGAACATTGATTAGTTTAACATTCCAGAAGATATGAAAAAGAAATATATGGCTCACAAAAACCCATTAGCGAGGAAGTAATTGTAATTCAGCAGGGCTGGATACATTTTGTCGTCATTTTTGTATAATTCTGCAATTGTGAAGAGTATTTGAAAATGGCTGAGGAAGGTAAAACTGGATCAAGTTCTTTCAGCATATTTATGCATAAACCCCCCCGTACAGCACACAAATCATTCCTTTATGCAAAATTCACCCTCAAGGCAAATCTCTAATGCCAGGGCCACAATACTGTTTGGTGAAACACCCGGTTACCATCTCTTTTGTGGATGCAATTGACTACCATGGCATTCGTGAATAAAAGCACGGTACTTTCATACAGTAGCGTGGTCCTGGACTTAGTGAACCCTATGAGTACATTTTGTAGAAATTAACCCCCTGTGCTAGATAGGATTGCTTATGAAATTTATTTTGTTTTAATCTAAATGGAGACAGATCCTGGAAATCGCATAACAGAGCTAATCACTGTTATATGTAAGCAGCTGTGGGGGAGAATATTACGGAGTGCTTGTGTTACTGACATATAAAAGGCAATGGCAATTCCCAGCTGGTTATCAAGGTGTTATTTGCTCTTTGGTGATAAATCCCTTAAACTCCCACTAGATGACAAATACTCGGTCATCCATGTAAGCTGACAGAGGGAAGCCAAACACTTCATAAAACAGTCACAGTTGTTGAAAGAGTCATTTTTACCTTTTAGCACCAGAAAGGTAACTGAAACTTGTCCCCCCCTGTATTTTCTATCATTGGTTACTTCCATCTGCCCTCCATTTTATAATATGTCAATGATGGCCAACCTTTTGAGCTTGGTGTGTCAAAATTCATAAAATAAAATTGAACATAACTCGGGTGGTGTGTCACTTCGCTGTCAGCATCAGAAGGCGGGGCAACTCTCCTACTGAGAGCGTGGCATGAATGGCGCCATGAAGTGTTGCAGCAAAAAGGTCTCACCGTGTCACCTCTGGCACACTTATCATAGGTTAGCCATCACTAAAATGCCTGCAAAATTGAGGCAAAATGTTTTCCTTAAACCTCTGCAACAGGAATTTGAGGTTTTACAAAAATATCTGGTCATATACACAAATGTACACACAACTCTAAAAACTTTCTTTACTGCTCTCCAGCTGTTGTTGTACTACACTTCCCAGCATGCCTGTGTACAAGCATGCTGGGTCCCCTTTCACAAAATTGCAAAGTACTGTCAGTACTACTTCTGCAGCATCTCTCTGGGGCTTAGTCATCAAACATTGGATTCTCATATCTAAATGAACTTTTAACAATTTGCACCAATGTATCCATTGTGTAGCAAATTCACATGTTCATAATAGCTAATTTACATATTCTTACTACAAATCATCAGTTTGTTACATAGTTTATAAGGCTGAAAAAAGGCACCTGTGTTGCTGCAGAAACTCTATTTCCTCTATACACAGAGGATGCCCCTTTGTGATAATTACTGTTCTTGGTAAAACAGATTGTGGGAGAGATCTCTGTTCTGACCCCTGAGTTATTAGATCACCTCTTAATATTCTTTTTTTCTAGACTAAACAAGCCCAATTTTGATAATCTTTCTTCATACTATCGTTTGCCCATTCCTTTTATTACTTTAGTAGTTCGCCTTTGAACCTGCTCAAGGTCAACTACATCTTTCTTGTGCAATGGTGCCCAAAACTGCACACAATATTCTATGTGTGGTTTGATGAGTGATTTGTAAAGTGGTATAATTATGTTCAATATCAATAACCCCCAAAATGTTTATTTTATTATGCTGGTATTGCTGTTTTTGCCGTGTAGAAAATCACTTTTTTATGCATTTTGTTACATAAAATAGTCTTTGATCCTGTAAATATCAATAAAAAGTTTGATAAATATCCCCCACAGTGTTATTTCTTGCCGAACTGTCACTTTGACACTTAATGAATAGCCTAGCTGTCCACAAATGTGCAGGGAATTAATACATTGGTGGGTAAATATGTATAAGTATCAGGCATAATGTCGCAAACTGTGACAGTTAATAATGATCTCTGCTGAACAGAGAAGTTGGTGAGCTGACTATTTGTGGCGCATGCTTGCATCTAAGTGCGCAATTTGCACTTTGATCCTTTTTCCTTTCTAACCTCTTACCACCATCCGCTACAAGCTGATATGGTTAACATGTGGGAAAGTAGAATTCTAGTGATTTGCACCCTATGAGATTTGATGGCCTCCTTTCTGCTGTACTGCACAGTATTTTCTTACTGGTGAGAGGATTCAGCTGTCTCCTGTGTGCACTTTTCCTGTATGTGAAACAGATCAAGGCAAAGGGAGATTAGGCCTAAATAACATATATTCAATCTTCCTGCATTTGACTGTCTATGGCCAACTAATCTTTGCTTAAATGGCTAACTCAGATCTCACAGCACTGCCTGTGCACGAACTGTTTAAATATTAGGAAATCGTTAGGACATTTAGAGCTGGAAGTGCTTACATATACTGCTATTGCCTGCACAGCGGTAATATGGAGGGATAAAACTGCATAGTCATCTGCATTTAACATTAAAAATTAAAATGCCTCAAATGCATTTACAGTTACTATATATTCAATCTGTACTGTCAAAAATGTTAAATTGTCTCTATAAAGTATAATATTTAGAGATATAGCTTTAAAAATTATTCTTTGGGCACACTTCCTGAATATCTATCTATTCAGGAAAGCACCATAGACCCAGCCAATCCGGCGGACCCACTGCAACACCACCTCTGCGGTATTGCAGAGTCTGCCCCGGGGGAGGAGGGGGGCTTCGCTGCGGGGAAGAGAGGGTATTGGGCAGAAAACTATAAAATTGATGAATTTTTTAAAAAAATTTTATTCAGTGAAGTAAACAACCCCACATGAATCATGGCCTTTATTACAATTATTTCTACATTAATGATACCTTTTTAAAAAAATTACAGCTTACACCATAAAAGCAAACAATGGGGATTAAAGTCTGCTCACATGAAAACGCCTGCATAGTAATATTGTTTTTTTCTTTTTTACTATAAAATATTAACATTTTCAGGCACATAATTCCCTGAGAGAAACATTTTAAAGAACTGGGTATGGAAATCAGAAACGATTTTCAGCTTTGAGTAAGGTTAAAAAATAACTTAGATCTTAGGCAAAGATTTGCGCAGTTCCCTTTTCATAGGTTTGATTTATTCAATTCCCCATTTAAAAAACATCTAAAGAGGTGCCCTGCTGAAATGTACACACTACAAATAGCACTAAGATGAGTCATGTGACCTTGCTTTCAGAGTTCTAGCTGTACATACCTGAATCTGATCATAAAAGGCAATAGTAAGGCTTTTAAACCACTCTGAGAAAGTTGTTCACCTTAGAATTAAATGTTTAATGTTGCAGTTAAAAGGGAAGTTTGGAAAGGTTGGACAAATAAAACAAATAAAGAAACAAAAGTAAAAACATTTAAACCAGTGCACTGGCCCCTTAGTAGGTCTTTAGGTCTCTTTATGCTTCTCCTTATCTTTGGAGCCAGCAAGTCACCATGCACTGCTGCTGAACCCAATGGAAAGTGCATCTCACCAGGTAAAAGTCTTTGCCTACTTATGAGACTGTCCCCACCCATGGTTACTGCAGTGGTGCAGGGTACCTGTGGTTACACAGACAAGAAGAAGCATGAACACACTGGAGCAGCAGCAGCAGAGACGATGAACAGCTATTGTCATCACAGAAGGAACATGTTTTAATTAATTGGAATTAGGGAGTTTTTTTTTTTTTTTTACTTTTATTTGTTCATATTTTTATCTCTCACATCCCACATTATCTTAAATAATTAAAAAAGTAAATAACTTTTATAATATTAATAAACAAGTTTCCCCCAAAGTTTATGTTCTTTACATTTTCATTCTTCTTCACATTTAGGTGGTTATTCAGGAAAGTCCGAACTTACCTGGCGATCCTTCGCATCAGCTCGCAGAAACTGGTATGCGCTCCCTGCATGCGGAGATCAGCAAACGCTTTAAAGGTAATTCGGCGGGGCGAGTGTTTGTAAGGTAAGCCGAAGTACCTTTAAAGCGTTGGCTCATCTCCGCGTGCAGGAGAGCAGGGAGCGCATACCAGTCTCGGCAAGTTGAATCGAAGGATCGCCAGGTAAGTTCACACTTTCCTGAATTACCCCCTTAGGGAGAAATTTAATAAATTCATAAATATCTGACTTCATCTTTTTGAGTTTATTCCCGCGAGATCTTGGCTGTTTCTTGCGGTAAATATTGATCGATTTTTTTCTAGCAATATTTACCAACAGAAACTTTTTGATCAACCCGGCCTTGACAATTCAGTATGTGCAAATATCAGAAATAAAATAAGCTAATGCCATAATTCCCTTGTTGCATTTTACGATGTGAATTTTCCTGCACCATAAACAATCCGGAGAGAGATTTTGCATTACTTTCTCTCGATTTGCCTTTAAGAAAGTAATGTATTTATTTAAAAACATGAATACAGCCTTAAAGTAAAAACATCTTGTAGTAAACACTGTAGCTTGCTTTCTGTCAAGAGACAATCATTTGTCAGTTATAGATTTCATATAGGGAGGTTATTCACTAAGGTGCGAATTCGTCTGTCGAATTCGCAAACAGCAGATTCCCATAGCAAATCTGCTACAATTTCCCCATTGTAAAGTCGCGACAATTTTCCCATAATAAAGTTGCAACAATTTTTCCATAATAAAGTTGCAACTGCGACAATATTTTCATTATAAAAACGCGACTGCAACAGCAGCAGCCTATTGCAACTATCTTTATCTGGCGAATTCGGACTTTAGTGAATAACCCCCTCTTAGTCTGGACGACACACCTATCCCAAATTACAAGCCCCATTTAGTTATATTTCATTGATATTCTATGCAAACAACATGACCACATAAGAATATTTCAATTCTCTGGTTTTAGGCCTGAGTGCCTTTCTCTCTGGGAGAAAGCTGCAGGATGCTACAGTGCTTAAAACATACATCAAGACTTTCCCTCCATGTGGAATGCTTCTTTCTTGTGCTTTCAATCTCACAGTCACTGGGTCCACACAATAGCCTCCTATGTTCACAGGGGAATGCTTCCCTCTGGAAAGTACTCCAGCAGTAGCCCTTTCGCAGCAGTTAATAATAAAGGGTCCGTTTGTACTTGCATGGAAGAACTGCTGCTGCATACATTTCAGAGGGAGGAGGAAGCGAATAGAACAAGGGTGATCACTAAACATCTCTCTATTGGGCTTAAATGAAATCTGAGAATAAACCAGCCTCAAACTGATGAAAATGAAGCCTGCAGTGAATGACCACAGAAAATAAATCACAGTAAAGTCACACAGCAGGACAAAGTGGTTTCTTACTATGGTTAATATACTAACCTGATATGGAGAATTGACCTCAAACAGGTTACATTGTATCAGAATGTTAACACGGAGTACATAAAAGCCCTTAGAAAAATAGATACGATTTCCCTGAGTATAATATGCTCAGAGAATTATATGAAAGACTAGAGCAGCTGTTCTCAACTTACCTAAGGGGCACGACCCCTGCAATAATGTCATCAAGCCGGACAGACATAGGCTTGCTCTTAGTGACATCATCATGTCGTCAGTCACATGGAGACGTTCAGCATGATGTCATTGTGTCGCGTGTTACATGATGACATTTATGTGCGATGTCATCACGTACACGTGTCACGTGATGACATTTGGGCGAGACATCACCATTCAGGCACCTCTATATATAGGGACCTGCTCACACTACTGGAGACAGATAGAGGAGTGGTATGTTTGGCAACCCCTGTAAGAGCGTTGTTTGACCCACAGGTTGAGAACCGCTGGACTAGAGCAAATCAATCCATTTCATGTTACATGTTAAGTGTACATCACCAAGCAGAACACAATAGTGTGGGTATTAACACAAGTGTCTGGATAAATGTGTATGTTTGGTTTTCCATGGTAAGCAGCTTCATAAAATGAGCAATGCGGTTGATGTACTAACTAGAGGAGAGCATACCTGGGAACTTTATAACTGAACTGACCTACAGAAATATGATAACTATTTCTACTACATGACACTAGTGCAGGTCCTTATATGTTGTCTCAACTTTAATTTTTTATATCTTTGAAGCTTTCCAAGTTTAAACACGCAAAACCATTAAGTTTCAAGTCAAATTGACCATTAATTACCGCAATCTAGAAAATAACACTCTTTGGTGAATAAGTGAAGTTGAAGAAGTTGTGAATGGTCAGAAATTTACTCAACAACTTGCACTTTGACTTTAACCCCTTGAGACAAACAGTCAAATTACTAAGGGCCTTATTGACTAAGGGTAGCTCTGAATTCACATCCATTTGCCACTTCTCCATGTTCACTTATTGACTAAACTCTGCAAAGTGGTGAATACACAACCAATTAGGGTGTCTACAATAGTCGCGATCTTACGGAGCTCTTTGCATCATTTGCGTACATGTGCACAGGTACTGCTACTATTGACTTCACTGTGGAGTGTGTTGAAGGTGCGAATGCAACTAGGTGAACTGCTCTGTATTCACCTGTTTGACATCTCTACTTCAGACTGATGAATTAGGGGGCTGATGGCAGGGCTCTGCATTCTACTTCTATGCAGCTGACTATGCCACACTACACATCCAACAGTGATAGTCGCTGTCCACTTGGTTGACAAGACTAATCTCTGCTAAGTCAATAATGAGAAGTTAATCTGTGACTATTTTGATGATGCAATTTGAATTGTAGCGAGCTGAATTCATCCTTTAGTCAATGAGGCCCAAAGTATTCCCACATATGATAGGCAACATGGCTGATATCATGGTCAGGCTTGCCAATAAATATTAACTTTGATAGTAGCTTTAGTGTGCACACCTTAGAGGTCTTTAACAGCAACTGTCCATAATTAGAGGTGCAAATCTTGTAGGTAGAACCTTCTCGTTAATCTGCAATACTACAATATATATTTAGCAATATAGACTAGGTTGTCTCCATTTCCTCTAGTTCAGCGGTTCTCAAC
>WMED01007225.1:0-17808 GCA_019650415.1 Pipa parva
TAAGAATACAATACAATATTTGCAAAAACAGTGGTAGTGCTCCATAAGTTAGGATTTTAGTTTTGTTTTAAAAGTGCGGAGGGAATATACCTGGTGAAGAAAATGGGGTATAAAATTCCAGGGGGCGAAATTTACTAAGGGCGAAACGATCGCCCGAAGGAAATTTCTGTGCGCACGTGCGCACGTGATCGCAAATCAATCGCAATTCCGATCGTGCGATCGCAAATCGATTGCGATTCCGATCGTTCAATCGCAAATCGATCAGAATTGCGATTGTGCGATCGCAAATCGATCAGAATTGTGATCATGCGATCGCAAATCGATCGGAATACCGCACGTGTGGTAAAAATTGCGATCGGGCGGACTAAATCCGCCCTTAGTAAATTTCGCCCCAGATGTATGGAGCAGAAATAGAGAGTGGTTTAAGACAAGAAAGGGCAGTATTGGTATGTGGCATGCAAAGCTGTTTGCTTTGGGAGGAGCACAGATGACGTTGAGGAATGTACAGGTATAAGAGTGAGGAAATGTAGGGAGGGGCAATGGAGTGAAGTGCCTTAAATGTCAAAAGGAGTACACTGTAAATAATTATTTGTCTTACAGGGAGCCAAGGAACAGAGAGGGATTGTGAGAAAGGGGAGAGAGGGAAAGAATTCTGGCAAAAGAATTAAGGATAGACTGGAGTGGAGAAAGGTGAGAAGCTGGAAGGCCAGACAAAAGAACATTGCAGTAGTCCAAGCAGGATAGGACGAGAGCGTGCAAGAGGGTGTTCGTGGTCATCTAAGAGAGAAAGGGGTGGATCTTGGCAATGTTGCGAAGGAAAAACTGACAGGATTTAGCAGTGGAAGAGATGTGCTTAGTGAAGGAAAGGACAGAGTCAAAAGTCACTCTAAGACAACGAACAGAGGTTACAGGGTTGATGATTGCACCATCAGCTAGAATGGGGAAAGTAGGAGTAGGTCCAGGTTTTGGTGGAAATATAATCAATTCTGTTTTAGAGAGATTTAATTTGAGCTGGCCTTTAGCCATCCAAGAGGAGATAGCCAGGAGACAGCTAGAAATCTGAGTCTTTATTTCAGGTGATAACATAGAACCAAATAAGTAAATTTGGGTATCATCCGCATGCATGGGACACTGAAGACTAAATGATTTGATGACATCACCCACAGAAAGAGTATACAGGGAGAACAGAATGAGGCCAAGGACCGATCCTTGAGGCATCTCCACCTTGAGCGGGATAGGAGAAGAGGCTGCAAAATGGTCAGCGTCATTACCCAACACTTGCTCAGCAAAATGCTTCAGTTACTCCAGGATCCTTTGATGGTTGATTACTCTTACTATAGTATAAAATGAAAACAGATTTATTGAGCTCTTACATGGTTGGGTATAATAACTGATAATAGTAACCAGGCAGCAGCTTAAATACCAAACTGAAGAACTGCAGAACAAAAATATGTAATAAATAAAATAATAAATGTAACAACTCCAAAAAAATAAGAAATATATACAGTGCATTCATTCATTCAAGATGAAGACCAAGTACAACAACATTTCTGCAACATACCAAAATATAAAGTTCCGAGTTCACAGCAGTACAATTCAAAATTATATTATCTAGACAACAAAACTGACTTGTTTAGATCATTTATTTCAATAAAAATTTCTATTGGTAATGAAAATAATTCTCAAAAGGAGGACGTGCATTCATATCATATTTTTCTTTTAGCCTCTCATATGTGGCTCAAGAGATTGCACAGTCAATCAGCTACTTCCCAATAGAGGGCGCTGTACCTTCTTAGAATGTTAAGTTGTCTTTTTGACACAATGAGGAAGAATTGGTATTCATTATTTACTATTGTTTGCAGAAATACAATTCATTTTTATCATATCTGTCATTGTAAATCAAAAAAAAAGTATCTTACATTTATTCAAAGAATGATGATAACAGATACCTAATTAAAATAACTGACTGAAGAAGCTGGTAATATGCCCCACATTAGTTATTATTCATAATTTACAGTATGACTGCATAGAGGTGCACAGGGCATCACGTTCGATATCATTTACAAACTCTTACAATACCAAGGCCTATATAAACAATAGGAATGAGGGTCATATACCTACAAGTAATGGGATTTACTTTGTCATATATAATGGCACTGTATGAAATGGGACATCACTTTTTTGCTTATATTCATTTATTACTGTTTTCTATGGCGCTCTCTGGGTTTACTATGATGTGATTAGCAGAGTAAAGTGAATTAAAATACACATACTCTTATTTGTTTTGATTGTTTTCACAGTTTAGCATTTTTGTTCAATTGCCTTCATGTTAACTTGTAATCCACAGGCCTGATTTCAATGCCACTCAGAGAACCAGCAGTATTGGAGTTTGTCCCCGTGTTAAGCTTTGGTTATCCAGTTCTGCACATTTAGAAGTGCAGTTTCTTCCCTATTTTACACAAATTAGACATAAATCAAGTGAAAGATAAGCATCCAGGTGCAGTATCAAGTCATAAACTGTCTATAGAGTTAACTGTCCCTAGACAATGCCAAATAAACAATAGAAACTTTGTAGAGTGTTTATCGGTTTGTTTTTCTGGTTTAGATGTAATGATGGTATAAATTTACAAATTGTATTTGCTGATTTCACAGCTTCATGCTGGTGAAAATGAGTGGAGGTGCATCTGTTTTATTGCCAATTTCACACATGGCCACCTTTTTTGAAGCCTGTCGAAGGGTGGATTGTACCCCTGAACAACTGCTGTTTGTTAACCTGCACTGATAGTTTAATTAAATAAGGTTCTATACCTTCCTGTGTGTGCAGATTCTATTCCTCTACCTTGTTTCCAGTTTTGTGATGTGTCCCCAGCATCGAAGAATCTAGTACCACTTTATTACATACTAGTGTGCAATTCCACACAGTGTTTGGAACACCTTTTTTAAGAGTCCACTGTCAGTGACCCAAGACTACTGGGTCCTGACTCACCTCTGAAATCGCAGAGCTCAATATCTCCCTGTAACGGCTTTGGGAGGAATTCACGATTGTGCGAAGTGAGCTCCAAAGCCTTCCGCTCACTTCGCACAGACTGATATGTGCTCACTGATGTCCTGCACACGGACATCAGTGAGCGCTTTAAAGGGATTCCAGTCTCGGCAAGACCAAAAGAGTTGCCTTGCCGAGACTGGAATCCCTTTAATGCGCTCACTGATGTCCACGTGCAGGACATCAGCGAGCGCATATCAGTCTGTGCAAAGTGAGCCGAAGGCTTCGGAGCTCACTTTGCACAAACATGAATTTCCCCCTTTGTCTCTGTGACCAAGTTCCCTGTTGTATGTAGCCATATCCCCTACTTTCCTTGACTTCCTCTCTCCACAGCCGACCACAGAAGCAGTCAACCAGCTTTCATCTGCGCATGCTCAGGGATAGGAACAGGCTTTATATAAGGAGAAGAGATTCTACACTTTCTGAGTAGTGAGTGATGTCACTCAGGAGTTGGGGCTTATCATCACTGTACAGGAAGAGCCTGTACACAGAATGGCTGTTTAAACTAGAGGCAAGTACCACTGAACATCAGCAAATGCTTTAAAGGGATTGCACTCTCGGCAAAGCTCGCGAGGCTCTACTCGAGACCCCTCGCGAGACTGGAATCCCTTTAAAGTGTTCGCTGATGTCTGTGTGCAGGACATCAGCGAGCACATAACAGGCGATGCGTACTGAAGCGAACGATCGGAGGGTAAGTTCGTTCTTTGGTGAATTACCCCCTTCAGAGTTACCTTAGATGCTTCAGTTGGTGCTGCAATGCCTCTTCCCATTTTGACTTCTGTAACTTTTCCTAGTGCAATGTGACATTTCTGTGCAAGAAGTCAGCAAGCTTGGAAAACCATTTAAAACAAATTTAGTTTTTGCCAATATTGAATTATATGCCTTTAAACATTTAATTGCAAAGTTATATTTAGTGATTGTACTTAATAAATGATATCATTAATGACTATTTTTCCCATGGTGGACTGCAGTAGTCTCGTGTCATTCCATGTGTCTTGCATGAAGTAAATGTCAGGTCTGGAATTCTAACTGTGTCACATCCTTATTTTAAGAAGACAGGCAGATAATCAATGGAAACCTTCAAATCAAAAACAATATTGAGAAAAGAATGGGATACAAATGAATGTCAACTGGTGGATTTGTAATTATTTTAAGAATAAAAAAATAAAAACTAACCAGCAAAGAAAAAGCCTGTTGTGTCTATGTTTGTATAGGGTTTTGTATTAGATAAGACAAGGATGCTACAAATACATTCAGCCTGTTAAGGTTCAAACCCATTTTTTTTTTCATAAAAACTGAGCAATAAAGCTACTAAAACGATGCAGTTTATTTTTTTTCACATTGATACATTCAGAGTAACTACACATCTACTGATATAATGTAGGATCTACCGGTCGTAAATATAAGAATCAGATAACTCTTGTTGGTGCCAATGTATCACTTAAATTCTGTGTTGTCATGCTGTAGTCTTTCAGACCTGGCATAAGGGAAATGAATGTATATTCCATGATGTAATGGAAGACCACAATAAAAAGGAGCTCTATCAAAATCATGCACTCCCTGGCTGCAGTTTTTCATTACTGGCAAGTGCGTAAAGAATAAAATATACAATAAAGTTGGGGGAAATTTATCAAAGTCCAAAAGGTTTTTTGACAGCCTAATGCTAGAAAGACAGTGTTTATTCTAATATGCCACTATCGCCATCGTAAAAATGCTGTTTTCGCTATGTAGAAAATCACTTTTTTAATACATTTTTTCTCATAAAAAAACACATTTTCAGTCCAGTTAAAATCAGCAAAAAGCTTGAAAAACATCCCCCAAAAATTAGATGGTGTTGCCTACTCCTAAGAAAATGATATTATCATGTTACAAATCAAAGAAAGTATTACTAATATTAATCTTCTTCTTTTAATTATTGAATATCTGTGAAAAGGTTTTAAATGAAAAGATTGTTTTTGTAGGAATTCACATACACCACAGACTTGGCTGCAACTTATACAAAGGTCCCATGAACACAATTTCTTTTTTAGAGAAGTTTCTCAAAACTCTCTTAGGTAAATCAGTTTTAAATACCTAGGGGCTTATTCACTAAAGTGCGAATTCGACTGTCGAATTCTCAAACAGCGGATTCCCATACCAAATCTGCTCCCCATTGTAAAGTCGCAACAATTTTCCTATAATAAAATCGCAACTGCGACAATATTCTCATAATAAAAAGGCGACTGTGACGGTAGCAGCCTATTGCGACTGTCTTTGTAGCAGCCTATTGCAACTGTCTTTATCTGGCGAATTCGCATCTATACACAACAATTTGGACTTTAGTGAATAACCCCCTACTAGACTTAATACACTCATATGTGCTCAAATCAAGAACCATTGCCATAGATTAGCTGAGGTAGTGTACTGGATTTATCCTAAGTTGGTGAAAAAAACACATTGAGGGCAATGTAACAACAGTAGCAATAATTTACTAAAAGTCTAGTAAACCATAGCAACCATGAAAAGGTTAACTTTCATTACTCGAGCTTCTATATACCAGTAAATGTTTGACTACCCAATATAGGCTCAAGCACACTGTCACTGATCTCCGGATCACAAGGATGTTTACACTAGACTGAGTCGACACTAGAGGCACTATAATGTACCCAGAACCTGTTACGCCTCTGGAAGTACTAAGGCATGCTTAAACACAGAGGGCTAGCAGGTACATGGTAGTACACCGCTGCAGGGTCTAAAGTAATACAGTGAACAAAGTGCATGTGAAACACAGGAACATGGTAAAAACACATAAACTTAGGGAAGAGATGGAACCTCTGTACAAAGCACCCTCTTGAAGCAGCGCACAGTACATACTGTAGATCCTCTCCTGGGACGCAGACACCTGGCTCAAATGCTGCAGGGAAATACCAGCGCTGTACATAGCCAAGGCTGTGGTGCTAGCTGTGAAGAGACTCACTCAGATGCTGCATAACTTCTTAGCTGAAACACACTTGGAGCTTGATCTCTTAGCTGACAATCTAGGAGCTGATCCCAAGCCCAGCAGGCTTATAACAACAGAAGCAGAAACTTAGCAAACTCAATGAATAAAAAGTATCCAAATGCCAGGCTGAACTGGTCCGCAACATTAAGTAACCATAGATAATCGAGCCCTGATTGCTAGCAGTGCTCGCTATTAGAATTTCAAATGGTTCCCAGAACCTAGAAGAGCTGGGCATGATTGTTGTATTGTTGCCTACAAAGCATCCATTTTGTTGTTTTAGACAAGCCCCCTCTGTCTCTCAGACATTCACGTACTAGGGTTGGCGGCACAGGTCTTCATAGAGCTGAATTTACGTAAGAGGAAGGGGTGTATCTAAAACATCAACATGGATGCTTTGTAATGTTAGGGAACGATGCAATGTTCTTATTTACATTTGTCTAAATGAGTTTATGTAAATAGACTAATTACCTTTCAAACTGAAAATCCACTATTATAATTTCATTATAATAAAGCACCCACATCAGTACAGTGATCTATAGAGTAAGGGGTACAAACAGGATAACAACCACATCATTTACAAACATTTTTAAGACCAAGGGGGGTTATTCACTAAGGTGTGAATTCGACAGGCGAATTCACAAACAGCGGATTCCCATAGCAAATCTGCTACAATTTTCCCATTGTAAAGTCGCAACAATATTCCCATAGTAAAGTCGCAACTGTGACAATAGCAGCCTATTGCGACTGTCTTTATCTGGCGAATTCGCAACTATATGCAACAATTCAGACTTTAGTAAATAACCCCTCCAAGGCGTATATGAGATAATGGGAATGAAGAACCTGTCCATAAAAGCTTGCAATCAATTCTAATTCCCTAAAATGATTTAAAACAGTATGAACAGACATTAACAAGATGATATGTATGCTAAGGAAAACGTAAAAGATTGATGTTTGAGCAGGTCACTTTTCATCTTTATGTGACAAACTATTCTCTCTCATTTCAAATCATTTCATTGCTAAGGGAAATCGAATCGATTTGAATGAAATTAATCAATTATATATTGCCTCCGGACACAGTTTCCAGACATGATTATACAGTCTCGGGTAAATGATATAGTCACACAAAACATCAGAGTGTAAGCTAATTTGTACATCAATATGGCCTTTTAGTTCCTAGAGAATCAAAATGCTCAGTGGGCATGTAATGATTGGGTGCTTTTAATTAGAATGTCTGAACAAGCTTGTTGTAGCCTGCAAGGAAAAAATAGTGCAAATAGCTTATCTTCCCTTACATGGTGGCAGTGTCAGGTTTCAGCATTTTCCCACTGTTTGTGACTTCACAGCATTACTGTTAAAATAAACTGCATTGTTTCCTAGTTTTTTTAGATGTTAAAGATAAGAATTTTGAATAAAATACCGCTACAATCCAAGTTTACATTTTTTTAAATATAAACTAGCAGATTGGCATTTGTAGCAGAGCTCTTTAGAATGTTAATGTAAATTCTTGTTTAAAAAGGCAATACTCCAAATGTATTTTTCTTAAATGATTTTGTTAAAGGATTAATAACTCCAGATTGTGCCCCAGAAAGCCCATTTTATTAGAGATGGACACAAAAATACCTTTTAATTTTATATATATATATATATATATATATTTAAGAAATACTTGTCATGCCAATCCAATTAGTAATTATTCTAGTGTTACTAGCCCTTTAACTATTGCAAGGTATTCTGTCTTGAGATATAAATTGTTATTGAAGACTCATTTTAAAAAGTTGTGTTAATATTGAACCAAAAATTCCTGAACGGATTTTATTTTAGCATATTTTTCTTCCATATTCAAGGGGAAATGAAGTAACATACAGGGGAATTCATTAAACAAATGCAAACTTTAGAGGTCTAGTATATATACGGAGAGGTTGTTTTTTTATATCTCTATATACCGGTGAACACTAATTGATGATTGCTTGCTCTAGGTTACTATACCTCTGTAATCTATTTCCTCTGTTAATGAATTATGATAATTACAAACTAGCTCTGATGATGTAAACTATAGCAACCAATCAAACACCCTTTTTAATTCATATAACAAGAATAGACTGAACAATGCTGATTGGATTACAATGGCCACTGCTGTGTGTCTGTTTCCCCAGGTGTGCTGTAGCTGATATTCAACCTGGTAATGATATTTGCAGAACAAAGACTCTTCCTACTCAACTATTTAAAAAAAAGAGCCCACAACATATTCATATATTTTTTAAAGGTGTATGGCTATTTAATAAATGGGTTACAAAAGAATATCACTCATAGGCACATTGTACCATAGCTTGGATTTCTTTAATGACATCAGTCAGACATAAACTATTCATTATGGACAACACTAAAAGGCACCTTCTGTGTAAATCCAGTAATTGCACCAGCAGTTTTGTGTGAACTCCTGTGAAAATTGATAACATTTTTCTTCTGCACTTGCTTTTGGTATTTCCCAGATTAAGGAGCTATGCTGTTTGACAGTAAACTATACTTGAACATGTTCTAACAGATTGCTTAGGTCTTTTTCTTTCATGTTTCCATTCCAACACCTGTCGTAGGCCGGGGGTGGTCTAAGTTCACTTTTTATTCTCAGCTCAGAGCATTGCTTATTAAAGGAAAGGTACTGAGAGACTGGAAATGAACAGGAACCATTGGACAGATGCAGCAAGACAACTGTAATAAAGAAGGGCTACACTTGAACTGCTGGAATGTTTGCAAAAGAATTCCATTGTGAGCAGATCTTTGAAAAGATTTCATCATAACTTTCTACTAACAATGCTGAATTCCCTGTTACAGACATATGCTTCCATCTGGGAATACAGAGAGGGATCTGCCCTCAAAATGTTCAGTTTTGTAAAGCAGCTTGTTGAGATGTGCATTCAGCATGATGTGGAATGTGTGTACGTGAAAAAATGGGCTGTACAACTGTAACATTTTGTTGTAGGCATTAGTATCATCATCATTTGGGTGCAAGTCTGTTAATATACTAATTAGAGGAAACATTTAAAGAGAGAAAGATAGCTGGAGGGTGTGGATAATGAATGAAGGGAAATTTAAAAAGTAAAAGTGACTAATGGAATAAGAGAAACAGAAAGAGATAGGGTGTGGTGGGTCAATGTTAGAAAAGATGGATGGACACAAGGGGAACAGGAAGGACAGATGGATGAAGGAAGATGGTTAGAAGTAAGGAGTGATTCAAGTTTGGATTCATTAAATAGATGTGACAAAATAAGCTTGGCATGAATGATAACTTCTGTGCAGATGTCATCTTATCACCCTGCAGCTCAAGAACTAGCCTTATAGACTGTAAGCTCTGTGGTTTAGGGAATCATTTTACCTGAAAAATGTTTTGTGCAGTGATGCAAATCTAATATTTCTGAACTTGCTAATGTTAATTAGTGAGGCTGATACCCACAGTTGGGGGACACTCCCATGGACCAGCTCTCTAAGCACATCAGTCTGCACTAGGCTGTGGTCCGTCTGACCTGTAGCAAGTAAAACATCACTTATATGCCTTTCAGTCATTTGTAAGTACAGGTGGTGCCTGGTGCCAACTACTCAGGCAGGGTAAACACCCAGTTACCAGCGATTATATTGAAGGACAACTAATACCCCTGTCTATACGATGCTTTTTTTCCAGTTACAGTTGCGATGGGACGATTTTGTTGCACCTCTTGTAATAAGTGCAGCAGTTCTGTGCACATGGAGCATCATCCACTGAATGTATGAGAAGCAGATGAAAGTTAAAGGCAGTTGCAGTGATTAGCAGACTCAGCCATTTCTGGCTACAAGTCGCTGAAAGTGACAGTTGTGGGGGTCTTCCTCTAAACAAGTTACTATCCTTGTGGGAGGATCTGAAATGCGACCCACCATCCAGTCTCTACGGAAAATGATTGGATCTTTCTCTCCCTAAAAAAAAAGATCCCTCCCAAGAAAGAACTGCTCAGTCTGTCAATTTGCTAGAAGTGATTTAGGAAATGATTGGGGGGAGGAGCCCGGGTCCCTCCCATGGTGCACCTGACTGCTAGCTATTTACAGCACTTTGCCTTTGCTCTGCGGCTAGCACACAGCAGCGCGTGGACTAAGCGCTCGCACAATGTTATAGGGGAGCAGCGTGCGGCCGGGGAGGAATCGCAAGTCACTCCCTTCTGGGGACCGTTACTTTGGCAAGTCGCAGGGAGCAGTGCAACACGGCATATCCCTCCCCTCGCTGAAAATGCCGCGATCTTTCTTGGTCAAGAAACACTTCAACTCGTCTAAAAAGCCTAATTATGGGGAACTGGACAATCACACAGGTAACCAGTGGAATAAATCTCTTAACATAACCCTGGCAGTGGTAACACAGTTGTGCCCATGGCATCACCCAAACTGATCCAGTACTTTCCTATGAAATGATGTGCGATCCTTGGTTCTCCAGCAGTTCACTGCACTGGCATATAGTCTCACAGGGAATGCTGGGAAGTATAGTTCAAGCAGTAGTTGGAGAAACATCCTAGGATGGCAGCCAGGGAGCTATATGGACATTGTATGGGACCCCCCTATTGCATTGAACTGACCGGGTTTCCCAGCTTGTGTCACATGTTCCATTCATTGTTAGAGTATGACTTTGGCCATTTAATTAAAGGGACAAAGCCACGTGACAACCAGTGTCCCCCTTGATTTTAACACTTGTCTTTTCTTTATCCCCAGTGATCATCTCCCCGTTCCTGTATGAGAGATACCCTGTGTCCGTCATACCCCAGCCTGACCTCTTCAGCTCGGTGGCTTACAGCCCCATTACCGTGTGGACGGGACTGTTTCACCCACCGCTGCCCAGCGATCTCTCTCCTCTCTCGGGATACCCTTCATCCATGGGACGGGTCAGCCCCCCTCCTCAGTCAGACACTTCGTCCAAAGACCACAGCGGTTCGGAGAGCCCAATCAGCGACGGAGAGGAAAGACTTCAGTCCAAACTTTGCGACTCGCATGAGACAGAAGCTGAGAAGTTCCAGTGCAATGTCTGCGGTAAAACCTATTCTACTTTCTCTGGGTTGGCTAAGCACAAGCAGTTGCACTGCGACTCCCAGTCTAGGAAGTCGTTCAGTTGCAAGTACTGTGAGAAGGAGTATGTGAGCCTAGGAGCGCTGAAGATGCACATCAGGACGCACACTTTACCCTGCGTCTGTAAAATGTGTGGGAAGGCGTTTTCCAGACCCTGGCTACTGCAAGGACATATCCGAACTCACACTGGTAAGGACAACTTGTGGATGGGTTGGAATGGGGATGACTTGTGGGGTGACCCTTTAGTTGCCAGAGTGGTCCAAGACGACTCTTCTTGCGCCCTCTACTGGCACTCAAAGAGGTCTGAATAAAAAGTTACATTAAAGGACCAGGAATGCCATTTAAATATTCTCATTGGATCAGCATGGCTCTACATAGTAATTTCCAAACAACTGTTTTCTTTCAAGTTCAATTCCTTTATTTTTTTCCTGCTTTGGGTTTGTTTTTGTTTTTTTGTCTTTGCTGGTTGCAGTCATCTTTTATCTCTAAAGTAAACAAAGCTTGCATAGTTCTTTTTTTTTTTGTTCTATGGAACTTATAGACAGTATATTAAGGAAGTGCCCCCAGAAAGTCCAGCTAATAAAATATGTACATAATCAATCTGCAAATAGAGAGAAAGGACAAAGTCAAAGAAAAATAAAGAATGAATGATCAAAGAGAACATTTATACATTAACAAACAATTTTCTTATTATGGCAGTGCTGATTTTTGTAATAGATGTTATTGTGCTTGGTAACTGAAATGCAAAGGCAAGCTAGTACAGATTAGTCAAATATTTGTCATAAGCCACTGTATTATTTTGGTACTGTAATTATGGTGTCAAAATTAGCAGCACTGCAATAAAGTTAAAGCAACAGTGTGTGTATCTATACTTAGATTTGTATGCTCTTTACTTGATTATTCTCACATAACTAGCTTTAATTATCCAATGAATGAGATACACATTTTCATTGGTGGTATTATATGATATCAATCATGATCCAATAACTAACTTTACCATCTTTATAAATATAGCTACATAATTAACAAAAGAAAAAAAAAAATAAACAACTTGTTTAGCAATAATAGACCGGCGAACTTTCGTGTTGATACTTTCATGACTTGTCAAGATAATTGTAATTGGATATAAAAACATTTTTCTTTTTGTTTCATTTTTAGGAGAAAAGCCCTTTTCTTGTCCACACTGCAACAGAGCATTTGCAGACCGGTCCAATTTAAGAGCTCACTTGCAAACCCATTCTGATGTGAAGAAATATCAATGCAAGAACTGTTCTAAAACTTTCTCTAGAATGTCCCTCCTTCACAAGCATGAGGAATCTGGTTGCTGTGTAGCACATTAGATCTTCAGATGTTTACCAGGACTTCACACATTCCTCTCTGTTCTTGATGCTTAAGCCAAACTTCAGTTTTTCAACACTATGCAAGGTGTACAAAAGCATCAGCGGACAGGTGTATTACCCTGTATTGATGAATACAAATGCATTTCCACATGGAAGGTATTAAGGAAACAAAAGCCATGTTTTCTGGACTTTTACTAATTAGACATATAATCTGGATTCTTGTCCAATCCAGCCAAAGGTATTTCTTTATGCAAAAAGTCTTAATGCTTTGCCAGATTCTCAGGTTCCTTACCATACAGTCTGAATTTCAGCTTTGTAAGTGCCATAGTTTAGTAAGATCAGAGTGTGCCTTTCAACATTCATGTCTTAATTCATTTCGACCACATATTTAATTTTTTTTTAAATGTACTTTGTAGGATTTTTCTAATTATTTTTTATCAATGGGAATATGTGCAAACAATGGGAAGTGGGGGGGGGGGGGGGTGTGTGAATTGAGTGAGAAAATGTAGATACTGAATTTTTACTTTCAAAAGATGATACATTTTCTGCACTTTCTACCCTACATGTGTCTTTTTTTATCATTTGTAATATATGTAAATATATTTTGAAATCTTATATTTTTATATATAAATATATATATAAATGTGTGTGTATGTATGACTGGATGTGTGTAGCTGCTTTGATGCAGATGGATTTTTTTAAAGAAAAAAAACATTTTTTAAATAAATTTCAGAATTTTAGTTCTCTGTTTTATTTCTTCATATCTCGACACAAGATTTGTTTTACTTGGATAATGTTACTGAGCCATCTCTTCCGTACAGATTATTCAAATTAAATCATCTTAGCCTAGCCGTACATGGAGCCATTTTTCTCTTCAAAAATGGTTGATCAATTGGATCATATTTCAATTAATAAATCAAAGCTCACATTGTGTATTAGCACAGAATCTTGCTTGATCAGTTTGGTGACCAATTAAACCAGTCATGGTTTATCACTTTCATCTGTCTCCAAATCAATGGGGCAAGCATCACTGATACATCTCTTATTCATTGCTGTAAATGCAATGTGGTGTTGATCGATGCAACATCGATGATCATTTTGACTGATCCTTGTTGCTTTCATCAGTCTATGTAGGGCTTGCCTTAGATGTTCAATAAACTGTTCAATGAAATGGGGGATGATGGGTAGTAAGTAAAAAAGTGGGTTATGTTTTTACTCATTGAGATGAATCTCTAGTTTCTTGTCATTTACTAATGTGGTAAGTGACTTTGACATGGAAGGTTTCTCTTTTCTTATGTGGGAAGTGTGCACAAAGTCTGAGACTTCCAGCTGTTGCAGATCTTCTGACCCAGCATTCATTTTGTGGCTACAGAGTTGTAGACAAACAGGTTACAGATCTATTCACTAAACTATCTTGCTTTAGTAGCTAAGCACATAGTCATAATGAATAGATGGCATCACTTTATGTGCCACTTTTGCATTAATACATGTACTGTATATAGGATTTCAAGCTTTGGTTATTGGCATAATCAATGCCCTTATAGAAAAGAAAAGATCCGGCTCATCCAGCTTAAAGTATACTCTTCATTCTAAACAATTTAAACAATATAAAATAATGAGCCCGGGCCCTACGCATTTTGTGCCTGTCGGAGCTTAATCATACACTAAAGTCACTGTTCAAGCTATCTATAAGATCAATGCCCTTACTCATAAGTTTAAAACTGTAATTAAATGACCACTGTCACTAAAATAATACATCAGCAAATAATGTTCTTTTGCATAAAGTAGATTAGCACAATAAAATTATGCAAAATTATTTGAAAAAAAAACCTATTCTGCACTCATGGTAGCAGAAGAGAATTTATTGCATGCTTCTTCTTTAGCAGTACAGACTTCCTGTATCATTTTTGTGCTGCCCCAGCTAAGGGGGTTATTCAATAAAGTTCGAATTGTTGCATATAGGTACGAATTCACCAGATAAAGACAGTCGCAATAGACTGCTACTGTCACAGTCGCAACTTTATTATGGGAAATTTGTCGCAATAGTAACATTAAAAAATTGTCGCGACTTTACAATGGGGAAATTGTTGCGGATTTGCTATGGGAATCCGCTGTTTGTGAATTCGACAGTCAAATTTGCACCTTAGTGAATAACCCCCTTAAGTCTCCCAGGAGGGATCCATTTATTCTATATTGTATTCAGTGTTATATATCATGCTTACTATGCTTTAATGTCACCCTGTGGCCATTATTATATTTAGTAATATTATATTAAGCTGTTTATGATGTAATTTCCCATATGCCCTTGTTTTCCACTTCTCCTGTTCTGTGAGGTAATATCCTGTTTTTTGGAGTAATTTTCCTGTTCAGCAGACATGTTACATAGAGCTGAAGATAATAATTTGCTTTGACCTCTATATGTCATTTCCAATGAAGCTCTATGCAATTCTCAAGAAGATCTACATGCCATTTCTGAAGGTACAGTTAAAAAAACATCTAAAGCATATCCATTGCATCCTCCTCACTGGGTTTCCTCTGGTTTCTCACTGGTGAAGCTAGGGGAATGTACTATAGTAAGTTCACTATCTTCCATTGCTTGTACAGAAATTGCTGCTCACACCTATCAGAGACTTCTCTAATGTTTTTCAGTGGCAGAATAATCTTATAAATTATATATTAGCAATAGAACATAGATGTTCCATCTGAGATCTGAATTCATCTACCAGAAACCATGTGCTTACATCACTATAGCATGGTGAGTCTCTTTTAGAATTAATGAACAGTTATAAGGTTATTTATTAAAGGGCGAACAGTCATGCAAAGGCTGAAATTTGTGTCCTCTTGCAACTTCTCCAATCCTGCTTATTTAACAAACTCTGTGATGTGACGAATTCACGACCAATTCAGATGCTTACGACAGTCGCGGTCGTACAGAGCTCTTTGCATCACTCTGCACGCTTGTGCACAGGTAATTCGGATATTTAGCATGCAATGGTGTCTGTTGAATATTCTGCAAGGTTTACTGCTGCAAATTCACCTGTTTGCCTTCACCAGATCAGAGTGGTGAATTGTGGGGTTCGAAAGTGACAATGCTATCTGCAATTAAATTATTCTACTACTAAACATGAACTAGGCACAAGATGACATTTAAAGTATAAGTATTATACACTTATATACAATTAGTGGGATATAATGAGGATGACATCACTGCCCTTCACTGGAGAAATTTGCCTCACTCTGCATGACTTCTCATCACACTATTATCCGACTGACTACTTCGCACTACGCATGCAACCACGTCTGATGCTGTGCCTTGCTTCATGAATAAGGAGAAGTGCATTCACCTCTTCCTGATCATAGTGATGCAAACAGATGCATAGTCACTATGGTAGGCGAATTCACACTTTAATAAATAACCCCCTTATAATTTAGTGTTAAAAAAAGGCAGCAAGCATGCCACATGTATGATATTCTATCTGCATTCAGATCAAGCCACCCCTGTTACTAGAGGCAAGCAGAACAAATTGCTACATGGGGCACTGCGCCATTGGATGCACCTTGTGGCCATTCATCTGTTCCTGAGCTGCAAATTAGCTGTGCCCCTTATTGCCTACTGCTGCCTCCACCTCTATCCAACACTCCTGCTTGTTTGTCCTGTAGCTGTGAATACCAAGAAGGGGGCAACCTGGGCTGTTTTGGAAGTTGTGGTGCAGAGAAAGGGAGAGTGCCTCTTCAGCAATACTCTAGGCAGTTGAAGAGCACATGACTACTCTGAACTTAATAAAGGAACAGTATTTCTTTACAAGTGCTGCACTAAAGTGCTCATCTGACCTAGTATTAAAGGTCAGAAACAAAAATGGATTTAAATGTATGTATTCATTTATATAGCGTTTTTATATTACGTAATACTTTATAGAAATTCATCATTCACTTCAGTCCCTGCTCCATGGAGCTTACAATCTATTTTCTCTATTCAGTCACACATAGGTGTATGTTTTTGGATTGTGGAAGAAAACCAGAATACCTGGAGAAAACCCACACAGGTGTGGAGAGAACATACAAGCTCCATGCAGATGAAGTGTCCAGGGTGGAATTGAACCCAGAACCCAGTCTGGGTCTAAAGTCTAGCTAACCGCTGAACCACCACACTGTCCATTATAACTGTATGCATAGCAACCACCAAGTACAATTTAAAAGTATTTTAAAATGAAATTTGTTTCCCTCATAATTCCAGTAATTCTTCTAACCGAAAAGGAGAACTAGAGCTCATTACTACCAGAGGTGATTAGTAAGGGGGGTAAAGGAAATACTTTCCGATAGGGGCTTTAGGCTCCAGCACTTTTTTTCTTAGTCTGTATTTAACCCAATATATTTTGTGCTATTTAAGGTTTTTTTTTTTTTTTTTTTACTGAGTTTCTTCACCAAAAAATTATTCTCTTCAAGGGGATGCCCCATCAGAGATAATTATTAGCATATTGTTTACATTAAAATGCTCTTCTGGTTGCTAAGGTCTTTTAACCTAGCATCCAACCTCTAATTTCAGAAATGACTGGAAGAAAGATAGTAAAGAGCCTTAATAGAGAGATAAATAATGGAAAATAAGTATAAATAATTTATAAAACCATTTACTGAGATTAACAGATAACCTGTTCCTCAGCAACTAAAAGATGAATCCAAATGAACTTGAAGGGAAAGCAAAACAAAATTAAAGATATTAAAAATCACAACAAATGAAAAGCAAAACCCAAATGAAAACTGTCTTAGAACACTAATATTTACAGTATATGCTAAAACTTAACTCTAAGGTGCACAGCCCCATTGAATGAAACCAACTATGATGTTTGATTGCTGACAGCAAGGCCAGTCACTAAATAAAATGGTTTTCTTTCTAGACAGACAGTGCTACTGATTTGTTGAAAAAATATACCTTAAAATAGGTCAAACAGCAAAAAAAAAAAAAAAAAAACAAGTAATAAAAGTAATGTTTTTCAATTCCACACAACATTGTACATTTTTCTTTACAGTTACATTTTCCAATTAAAGCGATGCTGATAACTGTGGGGGTTTTTTCATTATTCCAAATCTCTTTCGAAATGACCTATGAGTGGTTAGCACGGCTGCCTTTGCAGCACTAATTAAGTGCTAATTAATAACAATTAATTAATAAGCCCCAATGGGGCTTATTTACCAAAGTGAGAATTCGATTGCCAAAGTGAATGCTCATCATTTTTGGGTGTTACACACTTATAGTCGTGAATTCTCCACTCCTTATTCCTCTAAACAGAGCCGGCTCTGGCTCTATTGGTGCCCTAGGCGCCCCCCCTTCAGGCGCTGCCCCGCCCCCTCGACCGGCAGCCACGCCCCCTCCCCGA
>WMED01007226.1:0-17807 GCA_019650415.1 Pipa parva
CTCCCTATGCCTATTTTAGCATGGCAAACTGTTCTGTGACACCCTAGATGCTCTAAGCAGGCCGGAGGTAGGATATTTTGGACCCAATTCGGTTCGAATTTATTCGGACCGAATCCAATTTTTCAAAAAAATTCGGCGAGTCAGCTGAATCGAATTTTTGAGAAATTCAGCCAACTCTACTTATGATTCTTGAGATATGCACCACAATGTTTGTCTCTTTACTTTAAATAAGAGTCTCTTTAACTCTGGTTTTCTCCCACCGCTTAAGCCCTGAACTCAGATCTTTGTTTCTTTTGTATAGGCTATAGGCAGAGTATTTGCTTCAAAAGTAAACAGAATGCATTTCATTCTGTGTGGTGGTTGCAACAACATAACAACTTTAAAAATGTTTTTAAAATTATTAGGGTAAATTATGAAGAGGAGCAATCGTTCCAGTAACCAATTAGCATTTAGCTAATTAGAATTAGGAATAATAATTTCAAAGCCATCTTTGATTGACTGTTATGGGTTACTAGACCTCTTTATACAATTGCATCTGTTGACAGATTCCTCTGTATGCACTGGGAAAAGATTTGTACACAAGGAACTAAGATCTAGATACAAAAATAATTCAGGTACTGTAATTACAGGGCAGTGAAAAGACACAGTTATAATATATATATGAGAAAATTCCTGTTTTAGTATAAGTAATGACATATCTTAAAATTTGCCATCAATTATGCCCTTCTGCTCCATTAACCTTGATGCCCAAGCAAGCAATCCATTGTTTGGAGTTTATAACTCTCCCATAAACGCTAGTTTGGAGCTCATCAATAGATTTCAGGTGTCAGATGATCAAAGACAGCTGAATTCTGCTTTTCCCCCATTTAATAACTGTCACACTGCACATGAGGTAGAGTTAAAGGGATATCGAAAGCATGAGAACCACAATCCATATATCTATTATAAATTATCAACCTTACAAACTGCAGAAATTTATATAGGAACATGTATTTTCTAAAGCCTAATGAAAACCAATGATTTTGAAGCTTAGGATGAAATTTACAAAAATTGAAAAGGTCATCTTCAGATTTTTTTCAATGTAAAACGTTGAATTGTTTCCATCGAAACATTTTAATCATTTTTTCCAATTGAAGCATTTCAATCAAATTGTTTAGATCATTTTTTTTATGGAAAAGTAGCCAAAGCACTTATGCAAACTATGGCTACTTTTCCATATAAAAAAAAACAAAAATGTCCATTTTTACTTAAAATAAAGCGAGAAGGTCGAAACGACCTTTTGGAGTTTTGTCAATTTGGCCTTTAATCTTTGGGTTCTCAGTTTCACTGACCAGGGCTAGTTTTCTATAATAAATTTTATATTGGTTAACATCACATAGAGAAGAATCTCCTTTAGTCATATCAGTATATCAGTAGGCATATCTGATTTGATACAATTGAATCTCTTTTGCTGAATAAAAACTTGTCTCAACTGTTTATTGTCGTATCTCAAAAAATGCTATTTCTGTTATTTTTTTTGCTATTATTTTATGTTCAGCTTAGTACACAAATATGTACAAATCTCAATAGATCTATAACATACTAGAAAACAACATAAAGTAGATATGATTCTCACAGGAAATAGAAACATTATACTGTATAATACTTTAACATTCTATAGGAAGTCCCATATTAATAAATGACGGTTGTTTTGCTGAGTGACATTAGTTATAACAAGTGCATCCAGTTATGGATACCAGATAGATTATGGAATAAATGCCCACATAATCTTAAGTGGCAGAATCCTGTCATATGGAGGAGTTACAATTAAAAGGACAACATGATCTAAGATCTTAGGAGACAATCACATGGTGCCAGGTACAATGGTTAATTTTTGTGAAAGCATTTTGGTTCATGACTAATCATTAACATTTCTCCTGTTGCAAAATTCCTAAAGGAAAAAAATATCCACCTTTGAGTAAGGGGCTGCAAAGCTAAGCATGACCTGCTATTCTTTTCTAGTTATTGTATCCACATTTGATTGAGATTTTAATAAATTCAGCTGAGCATTGTTTTAATATTCTAATAGATGTATATAATTGTTAAATGCTTTAAAAGCACTGTCTTCAGAATTGCGGAGAAATGTAAACCTTTGCACTTCTAAAATCTGTTACAAGACTTGTGATAACATTATCAAATCTTGTTCAAAAAATTAAATTGGTTAAAAATCCGATTATTTTACAATGACACTATCCCTTTAAACTTAATTTATGCATGTAAATGTGAGCTATGATTTGTTTTGTCGGCTTGTTTATATGTATAAAACTATTTGAAAAAGGCCAAATGCCTTAGACAATAAATATAAAATAGAAGCGTTCGGTTAATGTGCAACAAACCACAATATTTACTACAAAAAAAAAAAAAAGAAGAAGACATTGCTGCATTTCAAGTTGTTTTACAATAACTATGAAAACTCCCAAGAAAATCAATATCCTTCCTGAATCTTTTTATTTTTTTATTATAACAACATTGTTATAATAAAACTATATATATTTTTAATCTGTGGAAGATCATGGAGATAAGAAAACTAGCAGCCAAACAATAGTGATTTTATCCTTCTTTAAAATGCCTAAGATGCTGTATGCCACTAGTTTAGTGAAATGGAAAACAAGAGAAGCACAAGAAATAAAACCAAGAAAAGAATTCATTTATAACCAGTGACAAGTAGAACCTATGAAGTTTTTAAAAGAATGTGATTGTTGTCAAAATGAATTGGGTAAAACAATGCTGTGCTCAATTCTAGTTCTACTCAAAGCCATGGCTAAGGGGCTGTTGCAAGGCTGGTGGGCACAGACCAGCAAAGAAGTGAATTTTGCATACTGTACGGATCATCGCTCAGTTCAGGGCAGTCAGATTGAATCTGTGATCAGCCAAATGTGCTTCATGAAACCATCAGCCCTCATTTATGTCTAGCTGTTTTTTCCTGTCGTACAGTAAAAAAAAAACGTGCGTTGAGCTGTCTTCCTACCCTTATCTATTTATGAAGAACACACAGACAGACCTTATCAGCAGTCCTAGAGTTAAAATTAAAGTTACTGCTTCCAGACAGCAGTCCTTATGCAAGCTAGAAGTCAAACAGAAGAGCAGCTTTGGGATGACACAGTTTTAGATACTGCGTATCTCAAATACATACTCGTACTGGCATCTGATGACTATTTCATGAGATTAAATTAGGGCTCTTTAATATGAGCAACTGTTTCTAAAAACAGAGTCACAACTCATAAAAACAGATGCATCACTGAGTTTGCTTTATCTTTGCATAGCGACTATATATATACAGTATATATATATATATATATATATATATATATATATATATATATATATATATATATATATATATATATATATATATTGAAACTAAAGCTGGAAACATAACATGACCATAGTCTTCTGAACATAGATGCTTTTCCTACAAGCACTGATTGGGAGGGTGGTGGGTAGAAAACCAGTGTAGAGGTTTATAAACAAAATTTAAATCAAAATGGATATTATTGTTTATTAAAAGAAGCACAATTATATTCAGCTTAGTGCAATTTCTGTCTGACTGTCAACTGGATAGCTGTGGATAAAGGAATGAATCATAAATCCAATCACACACATATTGGAAACGACAACCTTAGTAGTTATTTCTCCCATGTGGATATGTGATCTGATTGGGTGTGCATGAATTTCAGATTAACATCTCAGTCATTTTTTAGAAACTGTTTTCCTGCTTTTTATTACCTTCCATGATCACAATTCTGTGAAAAAGATGAAGGATATTTATAAAGGGTTAAAGTGGTAAAAAAAAGTGGCAAAGCACAGGTTTTTTTTTTATTCTTTGATCATTTTTAACCATTTACCCATTTAAATTTAAACAATTGTACCTGAACAAGTTTGGAATTTTTTTCATTGCAATTAGCTTTTTCTGATAACTGTTCACTTTTCCTGATGAAGTGAAAATCAAAATTAAAAAAATCCCATTAAAATTGGATCAACATGATTATTAATGTATCAAATAGCAATAAACATTGGAGATAATACACAGAACCTGTTTGTTTATTCTTTTGGAACCATATAAATATTTGTAATTGTTGGAACATCAGAAAGAAACTTTGTGCGAATAAATAAAATAAAGGCATTTGTTACCTTATAATTAGAGTGCCTTCACCTAGCTTTTCTCTTGTACCTGACTGGTTTATTTATCACTTACATAATCCTTAGAGGAGCTATTATAACATATACCTCATTGTTTCCTACAATTTTTTTCGACTAACAAATTAAAGGTACATGATATCGGTTACTTGCTTTTGCTAATTAATGCAATGTATATGACTCAGTTAATTTGCATTTAGCACTGGCCCGCAGCTCTTTCCTACATTTAAGGTATAGGATCCTAAAAGTGACATATGCCTATATACTTCAATTATATAAATTTTATTTGATTTCACCTTATCACACTGTCTCTCTTTTTATCTCCTACATATTCACCTTACATGGAGACTTAAGACCCTTTTTTCTCAGTCCTAAATCCTGAGTAATTTTTTTGAATTTACTTTGATTGTGATTAATAGAGTATAGCCTTTCATACTTACCTTGAGAAAGCTCCCAAGCAGGAGTGAAACGTATGTCGGTATATCTACACTGGGAGACTCCTACGACCCTCCTTTCCCCCACCTCTATACGCTATATGTTGATACTTTGTGTCTATTTTGTAAATATTTTTAATTGATTATTTGTACTATTACTATTTTATTTATATATTAATAAAGGTTAAGTTTTAACTTTAATTTTTCTTGATTGATTTATCCTAATGTTCAGATGTTTATTTTCCTCCCTGATCCCTTTTTCCATTGTTCAGTTGAGTTAATCTACATACGTACACCTAGCACCTTGGCAACACTTTGACCTACCTTGTAGCAGTGTGTTAATTCCCCCTCCCCTCTTCTATATCTATTTTTATACATTTTACATCATCGACTATTCATTAAATTCTGAAAAACTCACAAAAATTTGCAACCAAACCAGATGCTTATGATGATTGTGACCTTATGGAGCTCTTCGCATAACGTAATGTACGTGTACACAGATAATTAACCTATTCTTCAAGTATTGGTGCAAATTTGGCAAGATGTACTGCTCCAAATTCACCAATTTTCCTTCACCACTCCTGTTTGATGTAAGGTGACTGTGCATTCAAAAGTAACAATAAGGTGTAGAACTAACTGACAGTATGAACTAGAAATAGAAAGGGATGTAGTATTCACTTAATACAGTCATCGTGAGGATCACATCATTTGTGGGACTCACATCACTACACATGACTCCACATTTTAATACTGTCCGACTGATTATGTTGCACAGTGCAAGAAACTGTGCCTGATGTCTGCTTCTTTGTTATGGGAATCCACTGAATAGTAAACAAGGAGAAGTTAATTCAGAGGCTACCCAAAATTGCAAAAATTCACATTGACAGTTAAATTCAGGCTTCATCAAAAAGTCCCTTACTGTCATCAATCAAGTTTTGGGTGCCGATGGTATATTTGCAGATATGAATTGATAAACACAAAGGCCCTATATCCTCAATAAATTTACATTCAGATCCTACTGTCCTACAATGTAGGGCACTTGTGTCAAACCCAAGGCTTAGGGGATGCAGAATGTAGCCCTACGTCAGGGGTCAGCAAAGTGCAGCTCGCGAGCCACTTGCAGCTCTTTAGCCACCTTGCTGTGGCTCAGAGCACATCTCCGAAGCCCCACCCATGACCGCCGATGTCTCTTTTGATTGGCTGTCAGCAGGTCATGTGGTTGGGAGAGTGTGCTCCTCCCTCCTCCAGCGGCTCACAAAATAGTTGTTGCCGCTGGAGGAAGGAGCGAAATGGCTCTCTCCTCAAAGAAGTTTTCCAACCCCTGCCCTATTTTATGTGGCCCACAAGGTCCCTATTGATTTAAGGTTCTGAGGATTTAGAACAGAGACTGCATATTGTCTCAGTATTAACTATAATTTATACTTCTTGACTTTTAATAAGCTTGAAACTTTTAACTAGATTGTTGCTACTAGTCATTTGGCTTCTAGCTTGATATAATTGATATTACGCAATGAATTATGAAACAGCTAGCTTGAACCAACATAGTTGTGAACTAAACCACAAGAGCTATGTACAGTTTTACTATCACATTTCCTTTTCAGTAGTTGCCCCATTTTTACATCTCTCCTCAATATTTACGATAAATGAAACACAAATTTGGTGTAGATTTATCAAGCAGAAGGGAAAACTTTAATTTCCTTGTCTTTTTTGGAGGTTTTGGCATATCTTTGAGCGAGAATTGTTTAGCGAAAAATGATTTGTACCCTTGAAGGGATACAAAACCCCTTTATAATCAGTGTTCATAGGTATATGAATACTAATGCTAACTTTGACAGTTCTTCATTACAATGCAAAATGATTTAAATAGATAGTACAATTATACATTCCTGTTGTAATCTATATTTAAAAAAATCCATGTTATTGCAGTTAGTCTAGCCTCTTTGACCATTCAGGGTCCAGTTGGACTTTACATAGTGTCTGACCAACCAGCAGCTGGTGCAATGAACATTTTAATCAGTACAGTTGATGATAAACTGTGAAACAGAAGTGTTACAAAAATGCCTTATTAAAGGGAGTTTCTAAAACATGTGCAATATTTCTAAACTATTTCATTTACAAGCATGGATAACACAGCATAACATTAATTCATAAGATTTAGTGCTTCTTTGAGGACTAGCATATCCTTTCTTGAACTCGCTTTGTTTTTGATATGAATACAATACTGTCTTTTTCTTGATGGATTTCTGATCCATCAATTTACAGCTGCAAATCATTGCTGGATAGAAAGATTTTTCAGTTTATGAAATTGATTCATAGATGTATAAAAGTGTGGAAGGCCAGATGGAATACTATGTCACTGAATATATGTTCATTGTTGTAATAATCAAATAATAACAGATTCAGCAAAGAAAAATACAGAAACTAACAGATAACATTTAAAATCAGGAGCCGCTGACATCAGCAGTGCTTGATCATCAATTTTCTATGTCGCGGGATCTTAGCCTGGCGTTTTGGGAAGCCATTTCATGTGTTCTCTGCTTCAAGTCTTCCAGCCTGCTTCAGCTCAGCTTTAACGGGATCAGCCTCAAAAGTTACTGATTCTGAGTGTCAGCTCTTCAGCCCAGTCTTTTTTCAGGAATAACTGCAAGCTGAGTCATTTCATAGCTAACATCATACCTACAGCTTCTAGTTAGTACAGCACTTGTGTGTTTGCAGTGTCTGCCCTTCCTGGTCCCATGAAAGGATCTTCTGTCCCTTAGCTGCTCCCTAACAGTGTCTAACCTTTTCATGTCTAGCTGCTTCTGCAGGGTGCTGTGAGTTACAGTACATCATTTGCCCAGGATAGCTGTGCGTAACTGTCCTGTTATGCTGCATTACTATGATCTCTCTACATTACAGTTCTGCTAACTGGCTGTCACCAGTGGTTGTTTAACCTGAGGGCTGTGACCTGGGAGGTACCTGTCGTAAAGGCCATACCCCTTTGCAGGAGTTTCAGGGTGAAGACCTGACCCTCCTTAAACTTCGAGCCTCAGTGTTAACCAGAGTCAACTCCCGCTGTGGTACAGAGGATCCATTAGATTTACCATTTGTATTCTAGCCTCCTGTTCCTGCACTCCTGTACACTTTAGCCCTTCCTGAGGTGTACCACCTTCCTCCTTTGTGTTTACCTGCACTTTGCCGCAGTGCACCTCAGAGCAGGGATGGCAAACCAATGGCACACTTGCCAGAGAGGGCACGCACGCCTTCACCACCACGGCCTTCAGTGCAGGCCGTGAACCTGAGAGTTTTCAGGCTGGATCTGCGGCTTACACTGAAGGAGCACAAGTTCATTGGGGAGAACTCTCTCCCTGGTGCAGGCGTCTTCCTCCCTGAATGCCGGCGAGATGACATCACTCATCAGCGCCGGCACTTTGGGGATGGCTCTGGTGAGTGACATCACCTTTTCAGCACTTGGTGCTGAAAAGGTTCACCATCTCTGCCTTAGAGCCTCCAGAAGTGTACCACTGTGTTCCTGAGTGGTTACCTGCCCTCTGCCTCTGTACACCTTAGTGCCTCTCGAGGTGTATCACCTTAAACAGTTACCTCTGTGTTCTATGTGTAATATGCCTTATACATGGATAAAAACAGCCCAAACAACTGATTTTTTCAAAATAGGCTCCAATGAAAATGATGTTTTATATTGCATCTCTCAGTTGTTTTTTATTTTAGAATGTATAGAAAACATTATGGAAAAAAATTAAGAGGTGATAATAATATTATAATAAGTGTAAATAATGGAAACCCGCACACTCACATATGAATTCTGCTGTATGTGTTCTTTTTAAATGACTGTTTAATCCTAAAGTATGATATGGCTAACAAGGAAGATATCTCAATGGAAATGATTTCATTCATTCCTCATAGGACTCTCAGCTGTTCAAAAGCTTTTATTGTTGCAGCAAATAAAACAACTATACTAAACCAAATGAATGCAGAAATGGTTACAGCTGCAATTTAACTGCAGCTGTCCATATTTGTACTTCCTGTTTAAACAATAATCAGCATGCTGACAGGTTAAATGACGTTAGGATTGTCAGAAGGTAGACCTCAGTAGTTATTAATGGAGTTTAATATGGTTTTTGGCACATATCTTATGTGGCAGATAACGTTCCAACATGTCACTGATAGGACCTTTCAGCACAGCTTTAGGAGATCGACTGGGCATTTCTGAGGTTGTTGAGGTCAAAGGGTAAACCCTTGTGTAATTCACAACAGAAAAGGTCCCACAGTCACTCCCAAGAAACAATTAGACTACTTGTTCCACCCCTATCCATCCCTGAAATTCACCAAAGCTCACAGTTTTAGTGCAGTCAGCCTTTTACTGCCTTAGGCTAAAAGCCACATGCAAATATGTAGTGCTCTGTTTGTAAATGCAATCAAAAATAGAAACAGTGAATTAGCTTGTATTAAAGTTTTAGCTCAGACCGTGAGAATTATCTTTATTTCTTAATGCACTTTTGTTTCATTTTGATAGATCTCCAACTACATTGTCTACAGCAAAATGATCATTATTTTTATCTGTCACTTTTATAAATATAATATTCATATACAAGACTTCATGACAAAAAAAATAAATAAAGGAAAAAAGGCTGTACAGAACATTTTCTGCTTGTTATAAATGAGAATTCAATATACTTACTGGTGTATTCATCTTCTTAATCTTTTTCTTTTGAAAATACAGGGTTCTGTAATCTTCAAACTCTTTAAAGAAGAAAAGTTAATCAGTTTTACACCATTATCATTGAAACGCCTTTTTTATCAAAGTGGTAATACAAGTTCTGTAATATGAAAGTCCCTGGAATCAAAATAAATATCCTGGCCCCACCGATTATCACTTCACTAGAATACAAAATCTTTATCTTGCCCTAATTTCAAGTCAACATACATGTACTTCATATACTGTAGATCTTGTCTACTTTGTCTTGGTTTCCCTTTGATTCTGAGATATATATATATATATATACTGTATATATATATATATATATATTATATACTGTATATATACTGTATATATATATATATATATATATATATATAAAAAAAACTTAAAATCACAGCAATACCAGTTTTCAGAGACTTTACTGAACAGGAGCATTCTCTTAATCACAGTTAAGATTTCAAATTACTGAAAGAGAATTGTGAACTGTAGTTAAAGTAGATAAGTAGTTGTGAGGTGTCCTAGAGAGAAAATAGAAACCTTTCATCCCAAAGGATATAACAAGGATTATGATTTGTATTTATTTTGGAATGGTGAACTTTCTATTGTTATTATTCTTTTGTATTTTGATTTTTGTTTAATTCAGTGCAGATTGATGTAAGGAATAGTTTGGCTTGAAAAAGAAAATAATGTCTTTTCACATTCAAAAACTAAAATGATTTCAGGCCACTAAGTATTGCCAGTTTACTGTACTTGAAGAGAAACCAATAGGGTTTTCTTTCCTTCCATTTGTCACACAGATCGCTGCCTTAGAATAATGCAATCCAGCTCCATTGTGTTGAAAGTACTTTTATTCAGAAATTAACGCTGGAAAAAAATGTGTGTTTTCAGGAGATAAAGGCATCTGATTCCCATTTTATTGAATGGAAAGGTTTTCATGACCGGTTTCCAAATTTGGTTTCCATTATGTTTCTCAATAAAATTTGCTATAAACACACGCATATCACTATATGCAACATTAGTTTCACAGTTTAATGGAGATCACAACATGCACTATTTTGGAATATAAAACTAAGTGTTGCCTTATCAGGAAAGGACTCTGATAGTTCCCAGCTTTATTCTGCATCAAAACACATGGACCAATTAAAGAAACATACCCCATCGTTCCCTGGTCTCAAAACCATAAAGTTATTCTGGGATGTCTGGCAGTGACAGATGCCAGTGAAATATCCAAAGTCCTTAGAACAACTTTGTCAGTTTCTCCAAGATTCTTGGATTAACATTCCAGGCATCTGCCTTAAAAACTAGACAACAGTATACCTATGGGAACAGAACAGATGCAATTTTAAATAAAAAGGGTGGTCACACCAGATATTAATATTAACAACCAGTGAGACATTTCTTTCCACATATTCAGCTCCACTAAACTAGTTAATGCTTAATGGTGATTGGTTACTAAGGGTTACTAGACATCAGTAGTTTTGATAATGGTTGATTTATTACTCCCTGTATTTCATTAAGAAGCACCTCTTTTATCATATGAACACAACAGAGGACCTAATGAGACTTACACAAAAAAAAACTAATTACAGAAGCTGAATAATATTTTACTGCATCAGATTTTCTAGAATAAAATAAGAAAAAAACATATAGCATTATGTATTCCCTCCTGTGGAATATACAGATACTCCAAGTAACCAACAATTTCTATGACCATTTAACAGCTGAAAATGAAGATAGGAGAACGCACTCACTGCAACTTATTATAGCAGTGACTTTTTCAGACATCAGTAATACAGCAAAATGTTTTAGGGCTATAACACCTTCACAAAGATATATTTTAAAGTTAAATATATTACATAAAAAATATGAAAAAAAATGTTTATCACTTTTTGTAGTGTTAAAGCAAATTTTATGCTAATTTAATACTGCTGATATTTGTTAATATCTGCCCTCAGAATGTGACAAATACAAGGGAAATACAAAGGGGGTATTCTTGCTTATTGACATTGGATCCTTTATGTCTCATGTATTTACACATTTCCATCCTTTGCTAATAGGTGAGGAGGTTTATCTTCATGCTATCTCTCAAGCCCCTAAGGAAGCTAATTTTCCTGAGAAGAACATGGACAGGGAAAGTCGTAATGGTTTTTTGTTTTCTAGTTACAGATCTGTTTAGTATTCCTGAGAAGGCAGAAGAACAACAGGACAGGAAACCCCATTATTATATGAAAATGCAGTGTCATACTAAATGTTGCACAGGTGGGAATAGCAGGCAGACCATAACTGCTTTATGTACTGACCACCAAACCTAATTATTACAAACATCTAACATGTTATGGCAATACCAATTGCCAACAATGTTACATATGTTAGTGGATTTATTCGTGATCAATAAACTACATTTATCACAATTAGAACACAATCTATCTAAAAATATATATATATATATGACCGGAGCAGTATATTTTATATATATATATATATATATATATATATATATACTGCTTCAGTCTGTCTGTGTCCTTTATTTAACTCATTTCATTGTTAGAGAGGCAAAGAACATTTGTTGAAGACCCTAAAGCCATTGGCAAATCCAGGTCATCTGGAGGTTATGAATAAGTCAGAGTTAGAATTGCACTGCAGTTGTTTGTACTATACATAGCCCAAGGACAATCTCTAGGTTGGATAATTCTTAGAGAGTATAAGACAAGCATCTGTGTGTCATGTCTTCAGCATTCTTAGATGCCTGACTGATTTTCAGGTATAATTCTCATTGTTATTGATATGTTTGTTCCTGTTTCCTTTTGTGCAATGTGATAATTATCCAATTAAGTTGCAAGAGTAATTCAAAGGGGAAAAGGGCTAATGTGAATTAAAAAAAAAAAAAAGCTAACACAATATAACCAATAGAGGTGTGGGAAAATACCTGGAAGCAAAATGAGTTTTATAACAAAACAAAAATAGTAAATAAATTTGAACTGATACCAGTTGGAGTTGCTATATATTTATGGATAACTGAAAGTATTTATTAGCTGTTGAAATTTAATTTTTGGTCTTTTGGAATTATTTTGATGCTACATTTTGTGTTTTCTTTTTTGGTAAAACTGCTTCATATAAAATAACTGTTTCTTTAGGCTGAGGTGACAAACAGGTTTTAATGAATTTGAATTGAAAAAATACAAGAGTTTTGCCTGTTGTAACCTTATGTATGAAAGGCTGAATACTTGCGTATAGCTCAAATTCAAATTTGGTTGCCAATTCCCCATGTTTGCTTATTCAGCAAACTGCAATGTGTCAAATAAGGGCAACTATGATTAGTCGCAATCTCACAGAGGACTTTGCAACATTTGCGGGAGCACCGGTAATTTAATTACTCAGCAAGCAATGGAATCTGTCAAGGCGTGAATTTGAATTGGGGTATTGCTCTGAATTTACCCATTTGACTTTGCCACAACAGAGTGACAAATTGGGGGGTTGATGGAAGGTGTGGCGTAAGGTGACTTCATTCAAAAGTTACAATGGCAACTGCTGCTAAGTTACAATGTGAACTAGGGACAAGGTGTCATAGAAATAGATATGTTATTCACTTAATAAAATTAGTGGGACATGGTGAAGATGACATTGTTGAGGGTGAATTTGCCTCACTTTTCATGACTGCACATCCCACTACTGTCTGACTAACACAACACATCAGACAGCATTTGTTGGTGTCCACTTGTTCAACAAGCCGAACTGGTGCTTCATGAATAAGGAGACATGAATTTGCAACTATTTTGGCAATGCAAATCAAATTGCATCAAGGTGAATTTAGATTATAGTAAATAAGGCCCTAGTGTTTTGGTAAAATTATAAATATTTTCTTATAAAAATATCAAAGCATCATCATGATGAAGTGCTAGATTTGTTACCATTATTAGAATATTATCCTATTTCCCCCAGAATTTTTCACAAATGCCACACATTTTCTGACACAATTGTGGCTTCAAATTTCATTTTGACTGTAGCTGCATGTCCATATTTGTGCTTCAATGATGCATTAAATAAGCTGCAAGGTTGCCATGGTAATTGCAAATTGTTTTGAAATTACCAGCTGGGTTGTGAGTACAAATAAAAGGGGATGGTCACCTTAAATGTAGTTTTAATATGGTGTAGGTAACTGTTTTCCGAGATAATTTTCTGTTGGTCTTTACTTCATCCTTTGTAGTTTTTAATTACTTAACTTTTTGTTCAGGATTTTTTTTTTTATATTGAATTTGTCTTCTGGTTTCTAAGGGTAGTTAACTTATACTTATAGGGCGAAATGTATTAAAGTTGTAAATTTTCGATCGATCGAATTTTGAAATTTGTCGAAATTTGTAACGTTGAAATGCCAATCAACTTTACAAATTTAAAAAAAATTGAAATTTTTAAAAATTTCGATCGAAAATTTGAAATTCGCCTTTAATAAATTTCGCCCATAGTATAAATATAGACAAGAAGACAGAACTGATCTTGAAGAATAAAGAAGTAATGAAAAAATATTATGCACTAAAAGTCAAACTGGTTTCCAGGGGTAAATGACATTCTGTCTGCAAAAACATAAGGCAAAAGAGAAACTCAAAAAATAGAAAATAAATACCAGTTGTAATTTGTCTGAATATCAACACCTACACACTACTAATTCATTTTGACAGTCCCTTTAAATTCAAACCCAGCTGCAATGTTCTAATTTGCACTGGAGTGCTCTGTCCTGTAGTTTTGTCCCTGATCTTTTGGTTTAAATCTACATAAACAAGAAGCACTTCAAATTGTTTAATAAAAGTATATATAAAATGTAAAAAAAAAAGATATTCTGTCTATTTAATAAAAATACTGACTGTTGTAATGTTGGATGTTAATCTCATTTTTTGAAACTGTATATGGCATTGAACAAAACCATCATTACAAAATAAGTATGTTTGGGGAAGTGCATCAAGAGGGACTAGGCCTAATATCCCATAGAAACTAATCAGCAATAGCCATTTGCTGACAGGCTATAGTTAGAATTATGAAAGAAAACATGTGACTGATTGCTATGTGTTAACTAGACTTCAGTAATATCTGCCGCTAATGATACATTTTCCCCTACAAATCTGATTTTGAAAAGTGGTTAACGTTGTTGAAATACAACAAAAGACTTGAAGTCACAGCAAATAAAAAAAAGTGAAATTTACTAAGGTGTTTTCCTCTAAAAATGTTTGTCACCCAATTTTTTCTTCATATATTTTTTTTTTTACATCAACCAGGTAAATACTTGTATTAGAAGAAAAATGAAAAAAAAATCGGGAGTAAAACGGCCATTTTCAGCGAAAACACCTTAGTAAATTTTTCCCTAAATATTTAAGAGATATGCAGTAAACTATGCAGTATAGTAATGTAATATAGCACCCAGAAGTAAAAATTGAGGCATTTTTCATTAAAAGGCTCTCTATAACAGACCGGCATTATTCAAAAGTCTTTTATGATCAAAGGATCATAAAAGCTGTAGTTTAACAACATTTATAGTGGTTCAGTTAATTCTGGATTAATTCCGTACATTGCAGAAATATTCTGTATGGGTTATACATGCTTAAATGATGTATCCGTGTACAAAAATAATACAGCAATATTATCTTGCATATCAAAGCAGAACATCAAATAATGAATTTTATTATATTAGAAACTAAAAAATAGAAAGACTACCATGCTAATTTATATGAGAACAAAACATTTCAGACTTATTTTAATAAACAACAGCCAGACAATATATCATACCTCTTGAGTATCTTCTCTGTTCTCTGCTACTGAAACTCTATCACTGCTACAGTTTCCAAAGCAACAATGATGTCAGAAAACTTACATGGATCAAGTAGATGGTATAAATTACACAAAAGTCTTTTTTCAGTCAAAGTACTTGGAAACTTGCTCAGGAAAGTTCCTTGATAAATTGCCTAATGAAGATAAATGCCTTAATGTTTATATCTAACACCTAGCTGAGTCACATTTTCTTGAACTTGCTTTTATAAGCAGAAAATGTAATTTTAGATATCATGGCAGAAGGCTTTTTTCTTCTCTCTCTGCTTCACTGAAGACACATGAGCGAGATGATATCATGTGCTGATAGAGAAGCAACAGGTGCTGTAGAATAAGTAAGTACACCTTAAAATAATGAGAAAAAAAATTACGTGCATTGTGTTTCCTTAAAAATCCCAAAAAGATGCAATTTGTCAGCACCATCTCTTATTAAAAGATCATTATGCACCTGGAGTAAGCAAAACTAGTTTCCAGTACCATGCAGTCCGAAATATACATATTTAAATATATCTTTTAGAGGCAGCATCATCAAAATGTGTTATATGTGTTTAAAAATAAAACATGGGTCAAAAAAATAATACAATTTTTTTGGAAGATTTGGAAAAATTTTACCATGCATCATGATGATTTTAATGTAGTATTTTTACATATTTGTAAAATGTATTTTTGATCAAACTATCACAGAAACAGTAGGAAAATGTGCCATAATATTTTTTTACTGTTTTTGTTGGTAATTTTTACATCATTCCCTACTTCACCAAAGAAACAAAAATATCCTCTTAAAAATAGTTTGGTAGGAATTAGCCAGGAATTTTTTTTTTATTTTTTTGAAAACTTCCAAGAAATAAATTATTTTTTTAAATATACTTTTTGATGCAATGAAAATAATGAGATTACATCTCCTTTTACAGATTTGTTACTAATTTGTCCCCACCTACTTGTGAACAATGTAATATTTTTCTTCATCTTTTCTGATGCAAATTTTCCATTTTCAGTGCTATTCTATTCTTTAAAAGCTTTTTGATGCCCCATAGAAAATAATGGTAATGTTAGGTCAGGAATAGAAAGCAATTGCCAGGGATAACAAATGAATGCATCAAGCATTAAAATAAGTGGGATAAAATGCTTTTCAAAGCATTTTCCCTTTAATAACTATGGGTTATTCATTTTTATACTTAAAATTGTACTTTTTGGTGAAGCAAGAGGAACGTGTAGCAAATTTATTCTTAAACCCACATTTATTCCCTGGAGGGTTTACCACGATAGGTTCGATACCATGTATGCATGTATAATTTTATTTATAAAGCACCAAAAATTTACACAGTGCTGTACAGTTCCGTAATACTAATATAGTAAAGACATGGGAAAAGTGAATTAAACAATACAAGCTTAATATCACAAGTATACATCACTGTATGTGCCAGGTTGTGGTTGACACAAGAGGTTGGAGGTCCCTGCCCCATAGAACTAAATGGGAGGAAAATTGATATATACAAATAGAAGGGTAATAAGAGGTGTAACAATGTGCTGAAACACCAGTCAATAAATACAATTAAGGATAAAATAAAAAAAATATATAAAAATCAGTGATAAATATCAGTGCAAGTGCTAGAAAAGGTAGGACTTCAGTTTGGTTTTAAAAGTGCAGAGGGAATGTTCCTGGTGAAGATAAAAGGGTATAGAATTCCAGATGTGAGGGGCAGAAAGAGAAAAGGGCAGTATTGGTGTGTGGCATGCAAATCTTGATACTATGGGAGGAGTGCAGTTGACATTGAGGAATGTATGGCATATGAGTGAGGAAATGTAGGAAGGGGCAATGGAATGAAGTGCCCTAAATGTCAAAGGAGAACACTGTAAATGATTTGTTTTCTTACGGAGAGCCAATATACTGTATATAAGGTGGTGACTAAAGTGGAAGGGAGTTTGGAGTTTGTAAAAAAGGAAAAATGTACCTGGGTAGGGAGAAATACCATAGATGTATGCTACAGGAAGAGATTAGTCTTTGAAAGAATGGATAATGCCCCTAGCATTTAATGACCAGATCAGTTCTTGTTACAGAGAGTAGCAGATCACTCAAGAACATAGGATGAGTAGAAGATTGGGAATGCCTGAGAGGAGTATTTTGCTAATGAATTATTGAATGCCTTCCCCAATCAGTTTCCAACTGTTGGATTGGGCTTTGGGGCAACTGGACTGTAGCTAATCCTGGAATCCGGGAAATCAGGATGTAAATAGTATAAAAAAAGTGGGTTCCTTAACCCATTCCTTATTATCCATGTACTTTCCACGTGGTTGCTTCAGGTGTCATTCCATACCTGCCATGTGAAAAGTACGTGGATCCACTTCCCCTTACCTCCAGCCACCTCCTGCAGCTGCAGCTCCGAAACACCAATTGTTTCGGGTTGCCGGGAGGTCAGGGGATCACTGAAGGGGCAGCACAAGTCGCTCCAGTGATGCGATCATCACTGGAGCCAATAAGGAAGCAGCAGTACGTCGTGCCGGCAGCTCCATATAAATAGCCGGCATCACGTCGCACTTCCTCCTTTCTCCGCTGAGCTATCAAAGTGAGAGAGAGTATGTTGCTGCTGAGGATCTGACCTGCAATCCGAAGCCTGCCAGCCCTCCTGTGATACCTGCCCAGCCCCCTGTGACGCCTTCCAGCCCCCTGGGATGCCTACCTGCCCCCC
>WMED01007227.1:0-17807 GCA_019650415.1 Pipa parva
TGGAAAATTTCATGTTTATTTATTTATGTATGCTGTGTTCACACATTCGCAGATGCAGTCAATGTGGTGAATGGTCTCAGGCATATAGTACTAAATTTCCCAATCACGCAGAGGCCACACTCTAGGGGGAATTCAGGATAGTGCGAAGTGAGGTGCGGAGTCCTCGCTTCACTTCGCTCTGACTGATATGCGCTCGCTGATGTCCTGTACGCGGACATCAGCGAGCGATTTAAAGGGATTCCAGTCTCGGAGAGAGCAAAAGAGTCGCCTTGCCGCAACTGGAATCCCTTTAATGTGCTCAGTCAGTGTGAAGTAAGGCGAGGACTCCGCACCTCACTTCGCACTATCCTGAATTACCCCCTCTATCTTGGCTGGAATCTGTTGGCTGATTAACTTCTGAAATCCTTAATGCCCTATTCCCTAACACTGAATCCCTATGCTAGGTGCCTGCACTCTGCCAAGACAATTACAGTCAATCCTAGTTGGTGCAAAGGCTACCCAGCTAGGTGCTGAATTGAACTGTTAAAATGGCTTCTGTCTGAGCCTAAGCAGTTGGGGTCCCTGGGGGAGGCCCTGAAATGAACACCTTCCCTCCAATGGAAGTACCTATTATTCCGTCTGGGGGTCCTAGGTGAAATTGTACACATTAATTTAGCTAAATGAAAATTGCCAGTACATTTGAGAAGAGAGAACACATTATAGCAGCAATGGTGAACCTATGGAACGCATGACCTGAAAGTTTTCAGGTCGGATCTGAGGTCTATACTGAAGGAGCACTCGCTCACTGATACGATAGCCTCCTCCCCCAACGCAAGCACGATGACATCACGCAGCAACTGCACTTCAAGGGAGGCGGTGGTGTGTGACATTACTTTTTCAGCTAAAAAGGTTCACTACCACTGCATTATAGTATATAAATCCAATCTGTTCTGGTAGTGGATTAAACTAAAGGGACATGTTATACATTTTATAAATTTCCCACTGGGTTACATGAAACTTCCTATAGTCTTGCTGGTAAGTAAAGTTCTGCAGTACCTTCTCTGTTAGTTACCCAGGGCTGCCAATTGGGAGGGGGGTACAGGAGCAACTGGATGTGAAGGGCAAGGGGATCCCCTAAGCAGATTTACTTATATAGAATAGAAGGTAACTAAGACTGCCCACTTCTGCTAGTGGCTGTACAGTTTGGAGCTAAAGACCTACCCTATGCTAAATCAGAAGTCCTGTTGGATGCTGCCCCTGTGTGTCTGTGTGGCAGTGAATGCTGGGAGTGTGTAAGCCTTGCTTCTACACAGACTTTTTGCACAGTTTCTGGATTGGGAGAGATAAAGGATGGGATAGAATCAACAGTTGCAGCTCTTTTTACACTGACTCCTCTGCATTCCACATGTAGGAAATACATTGTTAGAGTAATAAATGCAGTATCTACCATGTGGCTGTGTTTATAGGCAGGTGTAATGAGCAGTGCCTGTGTCTTCCAGAAATTGATTTTGAAACTATGGTTCAACAGAATAATGAACAAAAAACAAACAAACTAACGAACCTAAAACTGACTTACCAGTTTAAGACTTCTTTATTAATGCAACCTCTATGGCTCTGGTTTTACCCTGCAATCACACAGGAGAACTGCCCCAGGGTTCTTTGTACTCCATCAATTAGAAAGATGAGTACTGTAGTATTAAATGATACTTTATTTGGGTAAAAAAATTAATTGATTAAGAAAATATTTTGAGTACTCTTAGTCCAAATAAAGTAACATTTAGGACCTAATTCACGATCCTCCGAAGTGAGGTGCGAAGTGTTCGCCTCACTTCGGAATGACTGAGATGCGCTCGCTGATGCCCACGTGCAGGACATCAGCGAGCGCATCTGTCATTCCGAAGTGAGGCGAACACTTCGCACCTCACTTCGGAGGATCGTGAATTAGGCCCTTAATACCACAGTACTCATCTTTCTAATTAAAGGGGAACTATAGTCAGATTACATCTTTACATATGCAGTACTATATTTTAGTGAGAAGCATTTCTCCCCAGCAGATATTTCATCTGAAGCAGGTGATTTATTACACAGCACTGGAAAACTCCCACACCAGGAAATATGTGTGATATAACTGGTAAACACAAGAATAAAAAGCTGCCTAACTGCTATTGGTTAAGCAGTGTGCTGACCTTTGGCCTCATTAGCCATGCTTTGTTTACATTCTTGGAATGTCCGGGGGAGGGTACCCTTTCATGGAAAACTGGCTGGTTCACATCACACACACATTTCCTGGTGCGGGAGTTTTCCAGTGCTGTTTTATCTGAAGCAGGATGATTTATTACACATCTACTGGGGAAAAACGCTTCTCACTAAGGTATAGTATTACGTATATAAAGATGTAATCTCACTATAGTTCCCCTTTAATTCAATTGGACTAATATGGTTGAAACCATTCTGTACTCTATCCAGTAACCACTATGGGGGGAATTCATGAAGCTCCGAAGTGAAGCGCGTAGTGTTCGCCTCACTTCGGAACAAGTGACATGCGCATGCTGATGTCCTGAACGCGGACATCAGCATGCGCATTAAAGGGATTCCCCTCCCGGCGAAGAGACTCGAGTGCTCTCACCGGGAGGGGAATCCCTTTAATGCGCATGCTGATGTCCGCGTTCAGGACATCAACATGCGCATGTCAGTTGTTCCGAAGTGAGGCGAACACTACGCGCCTCACTTCGGAGGTTCCTGAATTCCCCCCTATGACTGTTTCACTGAGACTTTCCTTTTTCCAGCACAGTAGGGCTGCGAATGACCTCCTACCTTCCTACACAGGGACCTATGTCAATCTGCTCACATGACCTTCCGTATATAATTTGTTATAGGCTCCCCAGGAAATTCCTGTGAAAGATTAAAAAAAATAAAAACTGGATGGCAATAGAACACATGGGAGATGAGCATCTGTTAGAAAAGAATTACCCTTGTTCCCATACATAGATATCCTCAGTGTTCCAGCAGTTGACATTTCTAGAACCTAATATTAAAACAAATAGTTACAGATTGAACAACCTTTTTCTTTCTTTAGACCCCTTGGTGATATATGAAGTTAAGCTTCTAGCATTTAACCAGCATGGTGACGGAAACTCCACTGTACGATTTGTGTCACTGAAAGAAGCATCTGCCCGAGCAGGTGAGCCAATCACAGATCAACACTATTATTTATGGCAATCCTTGAATAATTGTTTACTCTTCTCTATGCGTCTCAATGCTAAACTATTTTACACAGCCCTTAGATTGTAAGCTCTACGGGGCAGGGACCTCCATCCTCTTGTGTCAATCGCAACCTGGCACTTACAGTGATTTCAGGCTTGTAACTTACTCACTTGTAATGTGTAATGCATTTTTTCCTTTTCTGTACTATATTTGTATTGCTGAATTGTACAGCGCTGCGTACATTTGTGGAGCTTTCTAAATAAAATTAACCATACAGACATACAAATTCATACAGTTGCAAAAAATAATACATTAAAGGGAGACAAAATAGCAACAGAATGTTTTTACTACAATAGGCTCTTATTCTGAAAATAATAATATCAGGAGACTAACAAACATAAGTAAAAGTGTGAGCTGAAATGACAGAGAGTGACACCTAGTGGAAGATATTTGTGGTAGTTTAATGTTAAAGGAACTGTTAAGCTTGCAGGAGGAACTTCTTAATGTATGTTTGTATGTATTTATTCATTTATATAGCGTTACAATATTACGCAGCGCTTTACAGAGATAAAGATACATTCACCAAATGTAAATGTAAAGGACATTTTTGTAAATAGTATTAGCAGAATAAATAATAAAATATAAATAGCAAACAAAGCATATTTTACCAGACACTAATTAATTATTGCCTGTCAGCAGATCTGTGTAGGGGGAGATGGTCTTCTGATAATACTTTAGCCAATCAGAGTGTTACCCACTTCTCTCTCACCCTGAGCTTTATAGCACTGCAGCTCTGAGAAAGATTATCCCTTTTGGGACGCAATCAAGTCGCTGAATAACAGCTTTATATTAGCTGGCATTAACCAGAAAGTAAATAATACTAGTTTTGGAGGCAGATTATCAGGTATTTAGCATTAGGAAGAAATGGTCCACTATATAATAATATAATAAGCAAAATGACATTTAATAGAATTATTTCCCTAGGGACTTAACTTTCTTGTAATTGTTTTTTTTCTGCAGTATTGAACCCCTCCTGTAATTGTGTGAGTGAAGAACAGAGAACTAAATCCTCGACTACTGGCATCATTATTGGCATTCACATTGGGGTGACCTGCATAATCTTCTGTGTGCTCTTTCTCATGTTTGGGTATCGTGGAAGGTAAGACCTTATCAGAAATTATTCTTCAGGAGTGCTCATTCCCTAAGGTCTAGTAACCCATAGTTTCCAATTTGAAGTTAATTTACATTATTCTTTGCCCCTTATACCAGTAAAAGCTACTTGGTTTCTATAGGTTATTAGAACTCAAGAAATGATTTTTAAGCTTTGCCAAAGTAAATACCTCCAATTTTTCCACAGTACGCTACATTTTTGTCAACTTTCCTTTCAAGTAGACTTAATTTAGCCATTTGGTGGGCATGGGTACATGTTTTTTCATTGTAATAAATGGTATAGTGTGCAGTGGTATCAAGTTCAGGGTGAGAGAGAAGTGGGTAAAACTCTGGTTGGCTAAAGTATTATCAGAGGACCATCTCTCCCTACTCAGATCTGATGACAGGCAATAATTAATTAGTGTCTGGTAAACACACTACAACCTGACAAATGGGCCTCCTAACAAGCATATAGTGATTTACAGCAGCAGTTACCAAATGTGACTGGCCAGCTGGCATTCCTGAGCTGGTTGGGCCCTGTTACCAGTTAGCACACCTGTCATTGAGTGCACCAGATTCAATACTGCTAGCTTCACATGGATAAGAATATTATTGTCTACTTTCAATAATATTAGAAATGCAGAAAACAATTGTTATTGGACAAAAGTACTATTTTGGAACCCCACTCTGTATCATGGTTGGTTTGTAGAAAATGGAACACTACATTGGAACATGTGTGCCAACCAGTGGCTTACTTATACCAGTATTGGCCCAGTTTAAAATCCACACTACCCACTACTATAATTTTGCAGGAAATTACCTGTTTTGAGCAGTTGGTGGGGGTCTGCTCTGGGTCTTAAAGTGCACCTGTCACCTCAAAACTCTAATACTAATTTAGGTTCTACTAATGAAATAAACAATCTAGAAGGGAAGCACAAAAAATGTGCACATGGTGCCTTATCACAAATAAAAATGTGATAAATACAGGATAGACCGAATCACCGATCAAATATAAAGAAGTGCTTATAGTGAAATAGATTGAAAAATGAATTCTCAGTACTGAAACCGTATTTTGAACACTCTTAGTGTGGAAAAACTCACCAGAGGTACATTCAATATGAGCATATAAAAGAAATCTGGTAACCAAATCGATTAAGGTTACAAACCTTCAAAAAGATCACCGAATCATTCAAGGAAACATCCCTTCCGGATATATCAACTCAGCATAAACAGTGGTGCCACCATGTCATGTGGAAACAATGAATATCCAAGATAGTATAATATTGCTTTTTATTTGAAAGGTAAAATATAAAAGCTATACTCACAAACAAATGTTTTTAAAACAGCATTTTTTTTACACAATGGTAAACAGCTTCACTCTGCGTGCGTTTCTCCACCCTGGGTCAGCTGCTTCCTCAGGAGTTAAATTCTGTTCGCAACGTGCGGTAAAAATTGCGATCATGCGGAAAAGTTCCGCCTTTAATAAATTTCGCCCTAGGGATTAGACAGTTTAAAGGGCAAACTTGAGAAGTTGAATATGTTAAATTCCTCAAAATGAAAACCAGTTGCATTATATACCACAAACTTAAAATTACTGTTTATATCCATTTTAATTCAACTACCCCTTAAGGTGTTTAAATGTCGTTCGTTTAAGTTCCGGAGAAAAACACATTGGTTATAGCTGGTGACATTTTTTCTTTAATAAATCAACATCAAAATTCTTCATAAAATAAAATCTTTCATACACTACAGCATTTGTGAATACAAAATTACACTAACTAACAAAAATCACATTAAACAATTTTTCCACCTATCAACCCAAGGCTCCTGAAGTGCAAGTCTGTGCAAGACCAGCGATCTGGCCCCCAAGCATTAACTGTTGGAGGTGGAGTAACAACCAGCAGAGCTAGTCACAATGGCAATTTGGTCACAGCCAATGAAGTGCCAGGTAACATGGGAAAAGTAAGCGATCATAATGAGATGGAGCATCTCGTCCCTCACACATCGCCTCACCAAGAAGACAATATTTTGGTAAGGCATATTGTTTCACATTTGATTTAACAGGTACAATATCATTTACAAACCTTTTTTTTTATATACAGAGCATTTTTGTTATTATGGGTCCTTTAGGATATAAAATAAAATAATTAATGTTATTTTTGATGCTTTTGAATCCTCTGTGTGAAACGTACAATACATCCTAAAGCAATTCTGTTTTTTCTTTTTTCTTTTTCATTTAAATACACCTTTAAAGTATTTAGGCACCCAAAAGAAATGTAATTATACAGGTATCACTTTATGCCCTAAATTAGCAATTCAAATGGAAACATTTTATAGAATGCCTACTGTTTCTTTAAAGCCATATCCAATTAAATATAGGGCAGATTTTCTATAGTGCTTTGATTCCAATAGCTGGGTGAATAAGCCAAATCTACACACTGCACCTACAGGTATTTCCTAAATTAAGTTATTACCTTTGCCATATTGTTGCTGCAATCATGACAATTCATTGTCTGAAAGCTTGTGCACAGAATGGTGAAAATTCTTGGCAAATTCTGCTAATTACTAATTCCCAAAATAGACTCTGCTAAAGCATACTTGTGGTAATTAGCTGAATTTTATTTTTCACTTTATGTTTAGCAAACTAGGGTCTAAGAGTATTGTCATGGGCAAATATACTTTTATGTGGTAAAATGATGCAAGGTACTTTGATGTGGTATTAACATACCAGCATGACAGTATTACATTAAGATAAAAAATGAATGCTGTTGTTGATGCCAAGTGCCAAGGCCAAGACTGTTATTGTCCAAAGAAGAAGTAAAGATTAACTGAAACCATTTTCTTTTCCTACAGTATCAGGCAGTAACCCAGGCACCTGCAGAAGAGACATTTGTTTCTACTATCATTCCAGATGAAGTCCATTTTACTGAAGAAGACCCTCCAGGAAACCATATAGTAAATCTTTCCTCAGTAGCAAGAGACTGACCTTTTTGATCTTTTTCTGAATATGAACCCAGAATCCTCGCTGCTTGTGCCAGCTTTGTCTGGCAAAGCTTTTAACTCAATCTCAGGTCTCCATTTTCTAAACCCAGCAATCCCTTGACATCTTTTTGATAGAGTTTTGTACTTTTTTTATGTGAGAACTTGGCACTTAATGACTGTTACTGTTGAAAAGACTTGGAGCAGCCCTTTTTCCCATAACCACCGCATGTAACATTTCCTGTTTTAGCCTTCTGGTTTTAAGGCTGAAGAACTTTTTTGATGCAACATACCTGAATTTAACTTCTTCTTTCACTAGAAATGATTGTTGAGGCCCGTAGGATACCCCCAGGAAAAATGGCAGCTCAAAATGGCCTGGTCAAACTTTTATTTTGTAACTCTAACTATTAAGGAAGAAATTTTAACATCAGGTCCATAAAGTCATTCATCAAACCTACCTCAACCGGGTTGAATGTTTATAAGTACGATTTTTTTTTTTCTTGTTGTTTCCTTCACACATGGCCAGTATGGACAACTGCCCTGCAGTGGGTTTTAGCACTTAGGGTTTTCTTTTTTTTCAAATTTGGGATTCAAGGGAGACTGTAACAAAAAATGGCCTCAATTTACCAGAAGGATCCACCTAAGGAAAAATAAGGACTGCAAAAATGTAAGTGTATGTAGCAATGTACAGGAAGGTGAGAATATAATTGAATTTTTATAATGTTACACAATGTGATATTTGTGTTTTACACAACACACAACAACCATCATGTTTTGCACTGGAAAATACAGAAATTGTAACAACTTTTTGGCCAGTGTATCAGAACAGGCACTCTATATCTACTCCTTTTTTACCATTTTAGTAGTTGTTGAATGTTGTGAAGGTAATAACATCAGGTTAGGAACTTCTTAGTAATCTAAATTGGACTAGCATAATGTGAACTATTCACAATTATTTGAATCAAAAGGTCATTAACACCAGAAAATTGAAAGGCCCTGAATGCAATCACAATGACTATATATTCAATCTATGCTTCAGAAAATTCAAAATTTTGCCTGTAAAGTTTGATATTTAGATATTAAACATTAATAAGTGGCTTTCTGGGGCACTTCATGAATGTGTAGTATCTGAATCTCCATAGAATTCATGGGTGGATTATGTTTAACAAACACATACAACCTAGCTGCTATTAGTAAAAATAACAATCAAATGGGTTAAACACTTAATTACCCATAAACTTCTTCCACCTTTCACATGTCCAAAAAATATTAATTGTGGCAGAAAAGAGTAGAAATAAAAGTAGTGTTCCTTGATGCACATAAACATTTTGTAAGACCAATACTATGCTTTGTGTGAGTGGGCATAATTTTCCATGAACCAGTTTGTTTAGTAAGACCACATGGTTTCTCTGGTAAACAAAACATTCCATTTAATATAATTGCATATATTATGTATAGGGACATCAGCACTAATAATTAAAACAAGGATAAACCTCTACTGTCTGCCCAGACAAATGAAAGCCTCACTAAAATGAAAATATTTACAGGAGGAATGTTATAATCTTATAATTTATTGGCATTTTGTTCAGGACCTGACTGAAAATCTATTTTTTTTTTTTTTTTAATTCAGATTGATCAAAATCAGTGGTTCTCAAACTGTGAGCCAGGCCTCACTTGTGAGGTTCAATGCAAAGTTAGGTAAGGCCCAAATAAGGGAACCTAATCTAGCTGTAAACATTTGGTTTTCAACCCTACCAAATAGCAATTCATTGATTGGTGTAACTGATGTTTTTCATTTTGTAATAATGTAATATAAACTGTAATTTTCAGTTGACTCATACATTGCAAAGGCCTTTTATGATAACTGCATAATATTTTTGGGGCAAATGCAAGGAATTCTGAAAAGGTTTTTTTTTTAGGATTAGTAGTAAGTACAAAATGTGTGAATGCCACCCACTATTAAAGCTAATGCTGCCATTTAACTAGTGTTATTACTCTGCTATGATTATGCCCCAAATGCTTGGGTTATAATAATAGTGTGAGTTGTTCATCAGTTAAATGTGTTTTGTTACGTGGTGGCAATGTAAAATGTGTATACTCAGGCTGTATAGTAACCAGTGGACGAGGCCTGAGAATCAACTGTTTGGAGAAACCGAGGCCTAGGTGAAAAATTTTTGACAAGCATTGATCTAAATCATCTGACTTTGTATAAACTAAACCCAGACCATTATTTTCTTGGGATTATTTGCCAACAGCAGAAGGCATTTTGTTGGCCATTTTAACTGTTAGAGAAAAATGTTGTCTATCATGTGCAGGATTTTTGACCAGTTATAAAAGTGAAGGTACTGTCTATTTAAGTGAACTGTATTTAAAAACAGCGCATTGTTTCTCTTTAACATTGCTATGTGTGTATCAGTTTTCAGCAAATTAATATACGGCTTTTTTCTGTTACTTCAGGAACCAGCTGTTTACAAATGTCTGTAAACCCAAATTGGTGAAGCTATATTATTATTATTATTATTTTTCTTTTATGTCAGTAAAGCTGAGCAATGCAAGATCTGTGGGTAGCCCTAGCCAGCTGGGCTGTTTCTGTGCACTTTTTCTACTATACTAAACTATGCACTGGGTGCGCTAGCTATGGGTATAACATATAAAATTACAGTTTCCTAAAAATAGTATATTATACTGTAGCATGCTAATGGTTTGCAAGTCTGCATATCTCAGCAGCAAGGTGTTCGTTTTAAAGCATTTATTAATCCATACTGAAATCTGTATTTACCAGTGATATGAAATCCCATTGGATTGGGAAATTACTATTTGATATATTTTGTTCTAAGCTTTTCTACAAAAGAAAAAAGATTGTTATATTACATGTCTAGTGGAAAAGTTAGTGCTAGCAGTATGTTCATCCAATGGTGGCATGAATTCTACAAGTAATTCTGTTGGTGTAATCTATTTATGTAGCTATAGGGGCTCACTTTTCTCAATGTTGTTCTTTTTAGTTTTGTGTTTTCCCCTATTCTGCTCATAGCAGCATTAGTAATGGCCACTGTGAGTAGCAGTTATGCTTCTGCATGCTGCAAAAAATATTCAGAGCTGCATGGAGTGTGCTGTGGATATATCTGTGCAAAGTGGATTGCACCCATACAAAGCACAACTAAGGGGGTAATTCACGATACTCCGAAATGAAGTGCGGAGTGTTCGCCTCACTTCGGACTGACTGAAATGCGCTCACTGATGTCCTGCATGTGGGCATCAGCGAGAGCATTAAAGGGATTCCAGTCTTGGCGAGGCAACTCTTATGCTCTCGCCGAGACTGGAATCCCTTTAACGCGCTCACTGATGCCCGCGTGCAGGACATCAGCGAGTGCATCTCAGTCATTCCGAAGTGAGGCGAACACTCCGCACCTCACTTCGGAGGATCGTGAATTACCCCCTTAAATGTACTGCAAAGTCCCAACAGGGCACTGTACTTATTAGCTGCTTTGTAAGCAGGACTATATAACTTATTGCAGAGGTACCCAACCACCGGTCCGCGGACCAGGACCGGGCCGTTGGGGTTTTCCAGCCGGTCCGCGGCGCCGCTGACAGCTAGCTCTGCGGCCCTGCACCTGGTCAGAGCACGCTCTGTGTGGATTGATAATGTTCTCTGCCATAGCCATGACAGCTCGCAGCTGTCATGGCAGAGAAAATTATGCAGGATGGGGCGGGGCATCGGGCAGGTCTTTGAGGAAAACAAGCCCAGTGCTCCCACTGTCCAGGAAAACAAGCCTGGTGCTCCCACTCATTCTGAATCACATTCTCATTATAAATGTCATAATTATATTATAAGTATGCACTAAGCTCCACCCCTCCATAACCCCTCCCCATATGACCAAAGTCCCGCCCACTGCCCCACCCCCACCCCACCGGGCCATGGAAAACTGGTCTTGCTTAAAGCCGGTCCCTGGTGCAAAAAAGGTTGGGGACCTCTGACTTATTGCATCACCACACTGAATACATCTATGTGGCAATGCGGCCACCATTTGTGTGCCTGGTGGGATGTGAATGATACGAAAAGGCTGTTCTTTAGAACCAAACATATTTTTATGCAATTTAAATAAAATTTTTTTTTTTTTTTAAATTTACCATTTATGTGAATTCAACTTGTATAAAAGCAAGCAGTTTTAGCAGAAAGACTGGACAGAAATGAAATACTGCGCCCCCTCATGGCAATACAGCTGTCATGGGCTGAATTATTACTTTCTTGCAGACAGTAGTAATCTAAGACAATTTACAACTGGTTTTTATATTTTTGTCTTTTACTTCTGAATTTTTTTATTATTTGTTGGAATTTAATCTGAGGTTTAATTTGTAGTGGTATAATTCTCTTCTGTTTCTGATAAGGCTCAACACTCTAGAGGGCAAAATGTATTAAACTCGGAAAGGCCGATTTCAAGTTTATCCCCTTGTAGATCTTGGCTCTTGTCGATCATTTTTCGATTGGATTTTTCGATGGAAAGGTAGCCATACTACTAATGTAAAGTATGGCACCGTTCTATTGAAAATTCCAATCGAAAAACTCTATCGAAAAGTTTTGATTTCTAAAAATTGATTGATTTTTACAGACCAAACAACTGATATATAGGGGATAAACTCAAAAAGGCTGATCTACACTTGTTGAACAGGCAGCTGTGATTCACCAGTCTGAAGAGGCGAAATTAAATGGGAATTCGGAGCAGTACACCTAGAGAGCATATGCACCTTCGCACCACTCCTCCGCTTAGTCAATAGTAGAAGTGCCTATGTACACGCACGCATAGTGATGCAAAGAACTCATAAGATCACAACTTGGTGGTATATTGTCCACTTCGCAGAGTTTGCTCAATAAGCAAACATTTGGAAGTGGAGAATAGATGCAAATTTATAGCTCTGCGAGCCTATTTGGACTTTAGTCAATGAGGCCCTGAATGTTATAAAATACAAAGATAAATAAACCAGCTGCAAATTATCCCAAAAATGTCTACAGCATTTAACGCGAAGATGCAAACATCCACAAAGCTATATTGGATAATTTCATGGATGATGATGTCATTTTTTTGTGCCCTAAGGGCAAAATTTATTAAAGTGCGATCTTTCCGAGTTTATCGTGTGAGAGCTCGCGTTGTTCCTGCGAGATTACCGCGTGAGTTTTTCTTTTTTGTAAATTTGGTTTTATTGGTTTCTGTACAGTGGTTTAACATTATTTTAACATAGCTTTTACATAAACAGGTAGAATGTTTTCATTATTAAACTCTTAGTGAAACATCTGCATGATTTTTTTCAATCTTGATTTTCTTGAATTTTTTGATGGAAAGGTAGCCATACTTTACATTAGTATTATGGCTACTTTTTTTAATTGAAAAATTGAGATTGAAAAAAAATTTAAAAACTTGCACGGTAATCACAGGAACAACTAAAGATCTCGCGCAATAAACTCGGAAAGACTGAGAGCGGTCTTTCCGACTTTAATAAATTTCGCCCTAAGTAAACGACTGGTAATGCCATTAAAGGAAAAACATTATATTTGGATTTGCATGGCAGATAGTCATATACAGTGATACCTTGGTTCTCAACCACAATTCGTTCTGGAAGTGCAGTTGAGAACCAAAACAATTTATCTCAAAAGAAATCCAATCGCAGATTGACTTGTATTGATGCTGCGAATGCCATTCTGCTCATCTCGAGTGTTTGAGTTCCAAATATTTGTTCAGATTCCAAGACAAAATTTTCTCGAATTTCATGGTTGAAAACCAATTTGTTTGAAATCCAAGTCGTCTGAAAACCAAGGTACCACTGTATAGTATTAGTGAAAATGTTATTGTTGAAGTTGAATTCCTGATTTGTATTAGTTTGAGTTATTTTGTTTTTCTTCCTTGTGGTTTTAGTTATTTGTTGTATGTTAAGGAAACAAACCCTAGTCATATAATTTTATATGAATAGTTAAAAATTTTTTAAATGCCCCAGGAAGCCCAATTTGGCTACAACCAGCAGATAGAGAAACAAAACAAACCAATAAAAATCAGGAATGAAATTTAAAAGATGACATTTATACTAGTACAACCTAGAAATAACTGCTAAATCAATCCAAACAGCTACCGGTCCTTTAATTGAATTGCAGTGAAGTTTTGCCCAATCACATCCGTATTTCTGTCAGTTTGGTTCTAGGTTTTATGAGAGAGAACAAAATGTTGCACGACTGAAACACTGTAAGAAAGCTAAATATACAGTATATCAAAAACTAAAAAATGACTATTTGGGAATATTGTTTAACATTCACATGTATTTATGTATGGACAGATATGTTTAATGCAGATAAAATTAGACAAAAGCATGAGGCTCAAAGTGGGTGTATGAGGCTGAATTTAGGGAAGACATTGGATATTACAAAAAAAAAGAAGAAAACAGATAAAATGACATCATTTGTTGAATTCACTTTTATCAGAAATGTATATTGTATAACCAATGCATGCTGGGAGCAGTAATTCCAGTTTTGTAGGGGACGTTTCCTTATTCTGTCTCTTTGGATAATAATGTTGTTTGTATGCAGATTACTCTTTTTTTTCCCTTTCTTGCTATGTTAGTTCAATGTGATGCACTTCCAGACTTTAATTACAAACTGCTACCTCATTTTTATTTTTAGATTTATAGAATTTAAAGTACAAGTTGGAGCTGGAGTTGATTTCTCATTATGTTTGATGCTTATCTTTTTTTCTTCTCAAGAATTAAAGGGAGTGCCATCTGTAAAGGATACATTAAGATTATTTCCTCCCTCCCTGGCACAGTTCTAGAACGTCTTACAACGGAGATTGCCTTTTAGATGCGCTAGATGAGATCATAGTTGTGGCAGATTGTTTCAAACACATTTGGGTATTATTATAAAGGTGCTACTACTGTTGTATCTGCTCTGTTGTGACCTGATACCAGCTGTTTATAGAAATGTAATAATAACATCAGTGAACTCCCCCTTAATAGTGGTTATGATATGTTATACATCCAGGGCAAAATGTAATAAAATCAAAAATATCAATATCGCGATATTGAATATACTGATATCGTGATATGGAACGATTTCTTTGTCGATATCGATTTTACCGATATCACTGTAACAAATTTTTGCCAATATCAAAAATTTTATATCATGATATCAGTAAATTCGATATCGAGATATCAAATTTTTCCATCAATATTATGGATTTTCCATAGAATTAAACAGATTGAAAAGTTTCAATTGAATTTTCGATATCTTTACTGATATCGCAATATTGGTAAAACAGATATCGCTATATTGGTCAATTCGATATCGAGATATCAGTAAAGTGTATTCAATATCGCAATATCGATATTTTCAATCTTATTAAATTTCACCTATTTAAGACTTCATGTATAGACACTGTTTCCTCGTAATTCAGACACTGTATCACCAATGTATTGCTCTTTTTTCCCCCCACTGGCGATAAGTTTCCTACCACATTTCTAGAACTTAAAGGGGCATTTTCACATAAATGAATGATATTACTGAATGGAGGTTAGGGGTTTTGCTAAAGCCACAGTCCTTAGTAACACTCTCACCAGCTACTCTTTATTGTGGTTGACATTTGATTATTTTCCCTAAGGGAACTTTTGAGTTGAGAGCTCACAAGAAGCTCACAAGAAGAGTCAGACAATAAACCAAATGAGACAGGACTCCCAGAGGTACTAAAAAGCTATTGAAGCAGATGTATTTATATTTTTATCTAAGGGACATTTATTTGATATTTTTCTTTAGATAAATAGCACAGGTTTAAGGCACATGGACAGGAGCAGTAATGTCTATTTAATAACAGACATGTCTAGTTTTAGCCTCCTGACATATCTATTCTCACTTCCTTTAACCCTATTACAATATACTTTGCATGGTTCTTACCTTCAACTGGTTCCATCAACATTCACACAATGCTGTTTTTTCGCTTTCTTTTGCTTTTGAGTTCTTTACATCTATGAACTACATAAAAAGTTTCTTCTACCTTCTCTTTAAATTCAATTTTAGTTACTGCAATGTACTTCCTTCTGAGATTTTGCTATACTGTTTTTCCCTTTAGTCTGTTCTGTGCATCCTCTGCTGCATTCTAACTTCACTGTCTCCTGACTTAGCTTCAAAATCAAATATGAATTTCTACATTTAATTAAGGGCAAAATTTACTAAAGTTGAAAATTTGAAAATTATTTTTTCAATCTTTTCGCCCACTTTTCAGCAGAAAATGTCGAATAGTATGTTTTTGACCTATTTGCAAAACAAGAGGCAAAAAGGTCAAAAACATACTTTGACTTTTTTGTGTTATTTTCGGGGCGAAAAACATGTGAAATGGCCCAAAAAATAGTCTTCGACCTTTAGTAAATTTTGCCCTTAATGCCTTAAACAATACTGCTGCTTTAACTCTGTCCATTTCTACTAATGCTATGCTTCATATCTCCATTAGCCTGAATACTGGATTTGATACCATTGTTCCATTAAGAAAATTCACATTATTCATTTGTGATACTGTCCCTTTAAGATAGCAAAAAGAGTTGTTTTAGGCCAACGGCACACTATAAGTTTTTTTTAACACCAAAACCAACATCAAAACAAAAAGAAACTGGGGGCCATAGAGCTGAATAAGAAACCAAGGTAAAACAAATTGCAACTTTTTCTATCTGTGGTTTACTAAGGTGGTTCTGTCACCTGCGTTTTTCTTAGGTTCCCAAAGACCTGCATTAGAGCAGTTCAGAGTTCATCCTAAGACATGCAATACCATGGCTGTAATAATGAAAATCTATGGGGACCTGCAGGAGACTGTCAACCACCTCAGAAAATCTCAGGAAGCAGCACCACCTTGTCATTCATCAGCCATAAAGTTAAATGGGAAAATAAGAAAAAAATAAATTGCAGCTTTTCTCTGCTCCATAAATACCACAGTTTGTCTTTGATGGCTTTGTATTTTGATTGGTTTGACTGCTGTTGGCCCTAGAGCAGGTCTACTGTATTACTTAGCCAGCATTCTTCTCATTTGCTTAGCATTATCCGGGATTGTGATTGGATAATTTGCCTTCCGTGGAATGGAGTAGGGAAGAGTAAAGGATTTATACCACCTCACCGGTTTTCTCTGTCTCAGCTGAACAGAAAGCAAGGCACGTTACATTGGTTTTATTTCAACAATCAAACTCAGCCTGAGCATTTACCTAAAACATTTGGAATATTTTTGTAAATTTGTGTGATAGATGCTGGGAGCTGCAGTTCAGCAGCTGACAAGTTTAGATATCCCATCCTTAGCTATGTCTTTAAGTACCTCATTCTGTAACATTACACTGTATGAATATAAGTACATAGCACCAGGATACTCAAATATTCTCAGGTTGTGTGTTTGTTAGATTTAGTACGTTCTAAATCTAAGCCTGATATTGTATTAACACAAACAACATATTTCCTAATACCCACAAGCTATTGGGCAATAGACATAAAGGAAGGCAAGTATACTAGTTCAGAAATACCTTACAGTGAAACAATGACAAAAAAGTAAGTTCTCCTGTGGCAGATGTGTAAGGTTATCATCTGCAGACTCAGAACCAAGGGCTTGAGACCTTAGTCACTCAGCACCTTCTAAGACAGGCTGTATTTAACAGTAACCATGTACACAATTAGAAACAAAAATATTGATCTTGGCACCAGCTACATGTTGCTAAGCTACAGCTCCCGGCATCCTTTTATGTCAAATAATTTATTAAGTAGTTCATATGCTGGATACTGATGATTTGTTTGTGTATAGATTATATAAGAAGTATGCATTCCTTGATTCAGATTGCTGTGGAGGTAAAAGCAAATGCATGACATTGAAGCACTTATAAGGTTATCTTATGTCCCCCTACCAGTAAGGGGAATACAGTGAATATGTGTGTCCCAGATAATTTGTGATTTATTAATTGATTTCTATATCGGTTGACTCCTCTGCAACGGAGAAGCAAATGTCTGTCTGGATTTTCAGAATCATTTTGGACCTGTTGTTAATAGAGCTGAATAGATAGACAGTTTGTACTATGTCCTGCTTAGATTTTAGCCTGTGGCTACATGTAATTGAAAATAAAATAGATATAGCTCTACAATTGAAAGCCTTGTTTTTATTAATGTTATTAGTATGTTTCATGGACAAAGTGAGTGTGCGAAATGAATGAAAGTACAAGTAAAGCTTGGGACAAGCTGTGTGGTACAGATACACTCACTAGCTTGCAGATCTTTCTTGGTGCACAATGCTCCTTTACAGCAAGAAGCAGTAAAGAATTCGGAAGGTCTGGTTAAAAAAAAAGGGCACATTAACAAGAAGACATATTCAATGATCTGAATGTGAAATATTTTTTTCTGAAAAAGTACTCACTACAAGGAGTAGATCTATTCCATGTTTGTCCTGTACACCTGTGGATCTACCAACCTGGTGTATCTGATAATGTGCAGGAAATGCCCTAGTACA
>WMED01007228.1:0-17807 GCA_019650415.1 Pipa parva
GGTGTTGTGGGGCAGCACAGTATGGTGAAAGGTGGGGTTGGGTCAGCACAGTATACGGAAAGTGAAGGTTGGGACACCACAATTCAAAAGAGGGAGAGATTGCAGAGCTACACACTACCTTGCACCACTTTACTTACTCCACTGTAGTGCACTCTATAGGAGCAGGGATGGGCCTAGGGTAGGCAGGGTAGGCAGCTGACTAGGGCACAGTGAGAGGGGATGCTATCTTGGTGATTGCCCCCCTCATTTCCCCTTTTCCTACCTACCTCCTCCTTGGCCCATCTCTCTCTGCTGTAGTGCTTAGCGCTACAGCATCCCTCCTCCCAGCAATGGTGTAACTTCCCATGAGTGGCAGGAAGTTAAATCATTACTGGAGAGAGAAACGCTGTAGTGCTAAGTGCTACAGCAGAGACAGCCATGCCATGGAGGAGGTAGGTACAGGGGAAAGGAGGGGGGCCAGTACTAAGATAACACCCCCCCCCTCCTTCAGGGACTAAGAAGTAGGGGATAGCAGGGGAAGAAAAGCAGCAGGAAGGGGACAGGGAAAACTTTACTTTTAAGATTTTTTTCTTTGGTAGCACACCCTAATGAAATGCTCTGTGCATGCCTATGGGGATTATACAGGGCTGAGGGGGAGAGCTTGAGGATGACACCCTACTAGGAGCGTTGAGGAGTAAGACACCTACACTCTGCTAGTACTTCTATATGCCGAGGTGACAATGAACTGATTCTAATCCCCTAAGCTTCCAGACAGAGCAGCACACAGAGTATAAGATTCAGATCATCAGGCCGCCACTGCATAAAAGCATTACTAGCCTACTAAGTGATGCAGCAGGCTGAGAGTCTTCAGAGTGGGATTATGCAAGTGTGTCAGTCATCAAGGACTGGGGGGAGGGGGCTGCAATTTCATTACTCCACCCAGGGTGCAAAAAGACCCTGTATGGGAGTACTGCTACACTGTATGTGTGGAGAGTAGACTGTGGGGGGAGCGCATTTTGGCATTGTCACCTAGGGTGCAATTAAACGTTGTCCCAACACTGCATGCTTTATGGAACCACGCCTGGGCCCCCCAATACAGGGGGCCACTGGAGAATCCTCTGGTGCTCTGGTAGGCCAATCTGACCCTGATTATTAAATTTGAGAAATATTGACAAATATGTTAAAACAGAGCAATGCAATACTGTTTTTCAGTTGAACTTTTTTTAATTAGGCTCATTATTGTCTATGGTGCAAAACACAATAGCGTGTGTAGATTATATCACAGGAAAAAATGGAGACTATTTCCCAGCTCTGCTGAAAAACAGCTATTGTGACCCCGGCCTTAATAAGATATCAGCCAAACATTAAGGATTATGGTCTTAATTTTTCCCCATAACACAGGCTTGACAAGCCTAAACAATATTTCAAGATTAATTTCAGGGCATGGATCTCCTTCCCCTTGACTAATAAATACAACATGTGGTCAAGGTCACTTTAGAATAACATGATTTTTTTTATTTTATTCTTTTCGATAGTATTTTTTTTTTAAATATAATTCAAAGGGAATACAGAGATGTTTGTTAAGATTTCAGTTAAAAGATGAACTAAATGTAGGTTCAGCATTTTCTTCATATTAAAGGCTGAAACCCGAATTAGTATAATGGTGCATTGTGCATTAACAGCAAAAAAAAAAAAAAAATGCATATTAAACAAATCACTAATAGAGTTATTCTTCTGAGAAAAAGGCTAGAAAAAATATATGTAGATTTTGGAATCCAAATTTATTCCTTTTGAAACAATGTTCTTAATTTGTCTGTAAAAACATGTGCTTATTGTGAAATAGGAAACACTGGCACAACAGCTGTAGTCATTCAGGTACAACAGTTGCATGTGATGTTAAAAGAGTTAAAAGTTACATTCATCAACATATTTACGGATATTAGGAAAACTAAAACCACAAAGAAACAACTTGTAGAGAAAAAGGGAAATTACTTTAAAATGAACCCTGAAAGGGTTTACATAAGCCCATTTCCAAAAAGCAGAAGCACACATTCAAGGGGCTTTATTGACTAACGGATGAATTCACCTGTCAAATTCACATACCTACAATTCAAGTTCCATCCCCAAAATAGTCACAAATTTGCCAAACAAGCAAACTGCTATGGATGCAGTGGTATGTGTAGTATGGCAAAGTCAGTTGGATAGAAGTAGGATGCAAAGTCATGTGAATTGATGTGAAATCCCCGAGTGAAATGCAGTTGTCATTCTCTCTATATCCCACTAATTATATACAAGTGAATAATACATGTTTCTATGTCACCTTATCCCTAATTCATACTCGCTATATTCCACTAACTGTATATAAGTGAATTATACATCTATTTCTATATCAACTTGTCCCTAGTTCATGTTTAGTAGTAGACTAATTTATTCACAGTCACCATTGTCACTGTTGATAAACAGTCAAACAGGTGAATTCATTCAGAGCAATATGCTCCATAATATCACGACTATCATAGTTGCCCGAAGTGGTCAAGTATTTTCCACATCACAGAGCACGCTCAATAAGAAAACATGGGGAAGTGGCAATCAAATGTTGAATGAAATGAATTCGGAGCTATATGCAACTATTCAACTTTTGGTCAATAAGTCCCTAGGTATGGTTACTTAACCAGTTTTAATTGCACAAATTACAGTTGTTTATTTTCAAAGATTAGAAATAAACAGTCAGTGACTATAAAAAGTATTTACCCCTTTAGATCTTTTCATGTTGAACAACATTATTTCACAATGGATAAAACTATCTGTTGAACAAAAAAAAGACTCTTTAAATGTCAAAGTGAAACAAATCTATACAAAGGGATCTACATTTATTAAAATTATTCAAACCAAGTAAAATATTCCTGACCAGACAAACCTTTAAAATCAGTATTTAGCAGAAGGATATTTAGCAGCAATTAAAAATTCTAAATTAGGTTTCCATTGGTATTTGTGGTCACTGTATTTTTTTTCCCATGTATCTCTATAAAAGTTCAAGAGGCTTAGTCATGAAAGTCCCAATTCTTCTGTCAAAGTGAATGTGCGTCACTTCATCATTAATCTCCAATAGTCATGAATTCACTACTGCTTATTCGCTAGTGAGCAGATTCCCTTAGTAAACAAAAAAGTGAACAGCACTGTATGGGATTTCTTGCATTAGTGTGGCCTAGTAACTAGAACAGTAGTAGGATGAGGAGTGATGTGAATTCTTCCAGGTAAGTACAGTGATGTCATCCTCGCATTATCCCGCTAACTGTATTCAGTGAAAATTACATTCCTTTCTATGTCACCATATCCCAAGTTTATGTTGTAACTTAGTTGCAGTCTTTATTGTCACTTTTTGAATCGTCTTATGCCACAAGGGAGCCCTGCAATCAACTTTCAACTTTGATCTGGCAAATTCAAAATGTTCAGTTTGACACAGTGCACCTTGCCAAATTCACTACTTTTACAGACTCTGATGTTTGTTGAATAGCCAAATTATGTGTACATGTGCAAGCAAACTAATGCGAAGAGCTCTGTCAATCTCCAACCATTGGAAGAGTCCAAATTTAGTCACAAATTTGCCACATTGTAGAGTTTGATGAATAAGTGGAGTTGGAGACATGATATCGGGGGTTATTCACTAAAGTTCGAATTGTTGTGTATAGGTGCGAATTCGCCAGATAAAGACAGTCGCAATAGACTGCCAATGTCGCAGTCATGTCTTTATAATGAGAATATTGTCGCATGAGAATGAAAGAATTAAAATAACAAACTGCGTAAATGCATTTATGGAAAAAGAAGTCTGCAACTTCAAACACCAAACCTCAAAATTCTAGAACATTATGATATTTTTATTTGCAAAATTGCTTCATTTTCATTTTATTGGATTGCTAGGCCAAATTTATAAGAAATATGTAATATATTACTATAGGTCTGTGTTGTGATTAATCACCTTTGGACAAAAAATAATATGGTTTGCAGTCATTTAATATTGAAGAGAAGAATACGCACACACGCTTTTCGCAGATACTGGGGGTTATTCACTAAGGTCCGAATTGTTGCGTATAGGTGTGAATTCACCAGATAAAGACAGTGCAATAAGCTTCTACCAAAGCAGTCACGTCTTTATAATGAGAATATTGTCACAGTTGCGACTTTATTATGGGAAAATTGTCACAATCTTAACATGAAAAATTTTTTGCGACTTTACATTGGGGAAATTGTAGCAGATTTGCTGTGGGAATCCGCTGTTTGCGAATTCAACAGTCAAATTCGCACCTTAGTGAATAACCCCCATGGATGCAAATTTAGACCTGTAAGCAACTTCAGACTTCTATGAATAAGCCACCCTTCTGGCAAGTTCAGATAAGTAGCATATGGCTAGCTCATATAGGCCATCAGCTATTTATCCGTACATTAAACTGGACTGTGTGCTGGTTTTAACTTTCTTCTTTTTTACTATTGGCATTTTTTTTATTTGTCCCTCTGTAAATAATTTTATCTGAAAAAGGGAAGTAAATGGAAAATAACGGTGAAAATGCTGTGATATGCAAGAAAATGTATCAAAACGCAACAAACAGAAAGCTGGAGAGGACACAATGGCAGGTGTAAACGTTAGCTAATATGTTGCAATACAGTACAATCAGGGTTTCATATCCTAACTGCAGCCTACCATCCATTAAGCACAATAAATATAGCTGTACATCAGAAAGACTATGCTATTAACTTATTTATGGGCTGTACAATAAAGACTGAAAAGTACAAAGGCAGTGAGAGAAATTCAATCTCTAAAATATACATTGGCATGAGATGCAAAGCATTATGTGCAATATCAATGCCACTTTCACTAAAGGGATCTTCAAAACCTCCTGCTAAACAACAGGAAGAAAATAAAGTTCAAAAAGCTAGACTCTGAAATCTATTTCCATTAAAGGCAGAAAGCTGAGATTCCCATATTCAGTGCTAGCTTCTAAAGTGACACTTGGAACAAAGACATACAGAATATGCACAGAGATTTTCTTTCTTGTGGTCAGTATGCATTGTTTTGGCACACATCTATAAAAATAATTTGGTGCTTCCTCCCACCAGTATATCAGCCCTCCAGTACTCACCCAGAAGCTGAAACTCTCAATAGACTATAGTCAAGACTATCTTTGTTAAAGGACCAGTACACTAAAATATTTTTGTCCAGGCACCCTCAGTTGTTTTATATGCAGGAGCTGTCCTCACCAGGGTCCAGTACAACCTAACATAGAGCAAAACAAAATGGTACAGGGCGCTCACCAATTAACTTTAAAGGTACAAATCCATTTACTGCAGTGTAACAAATACAAAGAAACACAATGTTTTGGAAGACTTCTGTTACTACCTCCCCCAGGTAAACAGACCAGTATTCCAGGGAAAGAAAAGTGCTATTTGATTGCCAAATTGGGCTCTCTAAGGCACTTTGTGAATATGCATTATTTAACATTTCATAGTTAACAATAGGACTAGGCAGGAGTTCGTTTACTACACAAATAAAACTGAGACTACAAGGATAGAAAAATTATTCAAATACAGATGTGGATTGGTTGGGTGATGGTACCCTAGAAACAGGGCTGATATAGAACTGCTTTTATAAGAAGATAAGCAAACCTAATAATCACTTCACTCCACAAACTGAGGCCAAATCATCCACACTTTAATACTTAATGAAAATTTACAGAAAATGTGCCCTATCTGTTCCTATTCTTTGACAAAGATTATTATTTTCAGATTGTCTCCAGTGACAAAGATTGTTCTTAAAGGAACCATGTCTACTTGAAGTAGGTTAAATATTTCTACAGTTGAATAATTTTATAAAGTCATTGATTTTGTTTGGTTTACTTTAGTTGACCATCGCATTCTTTTCCACACTCATTTAAATTTTATTTAGGCCATTCTAGCCAACGGATAAATGTTTAGATAAACAATTTGCTAACTTACATGAAAAATATTAACAAATTATGGGCCTTATTCATGAAAGACTGAACGGCCATGAAAAGGTCCAAACTAACATTCATTTGGCACATTCCAGTCTTCATCTATTCAATAGGAGTGACCATATCAGAATTCACAATCATATCAGTTGCTAACAACAGTAATGGAATTACAGAGCTTTTAACATCCCTTTATTTGTGGGTGCACAGGTAATTCACATATTCATCAAGCACCAGAGTCTGTGGAAGTAGTGAATTAGGCAAGGTATACTATTCTGAATTCACCAGTTTTCCTTTGCCAGATTAAAGTGGGGAATTAGGCTGATAGAAGGGCTCCCATTTGGCTTAAGGCGACTGTAAGCTGTGCTTTAATTAGCTGGCACCCGATGCTTCCTTCACAGCACTGGCTGACTGCCAGCCAGCACAAAGTTCCTCCCACTTTGTTTCACCCCAGATTAAAAATGGCTTAAACATAAGCATTTTCATTGCAGGGGCCAATGAGAAAAATCCCTGCAATGAGCGTGATGATGTATGAGGCCGGTGAAACAAGAAGAAGAAGCTGCGCAATGGCTTCTCAGTCAGCCAGCGCGCTGTGAAGGAAGCATCGGGAGCCGGCTAATTACAGTACAGCTCATGCTATGACTGTAATCAGTCGGCTCTGTATAAGGTAAGTATTTTAACAGTTCTTTTTATTTTTTTACTTTAGGGTCTCCTTTAAGGCAGTAATCTAGGACATGAAAACAGAAAGACATCTTAGAACGTTTACATAAGATTCATTACAAGATAAGATTATTTGTAGTACTCTGGATCTTTGTCTGCTTTGTACTAACAGTGCACACTAATGCAACTAGCAGCCTGCAATTATTTGCAACAGTTCAAATATTTTTTTGGGTACACATAAAATTCATTATTCTTTTACAATCACTGAATTCCAATGCATCTAAAAATAAGATTTAATGGAAGCTAAAGAGCAATGAACTAACCAAATAAATTGACCTAAAAGTACCACAAAATGAATTTGCAATATCTATTCTTTGAAAAGGCTACAGGCACAGAAGCACTGTAAAATGCAACCAGTGGTCCCACACAGCCCCAGGGGCCCTCCATAGCCCCCAGATTTCCACACAGAGCTACCAGATTCCCATACAGAGACCTCAGATTTCCACACAGAGCTACCAGATTCCCATACAGAGACCTCAGATTTCCACACAGAGCTACCAGATTCCCATACAGAGACCTCAGATTTCCACACAGAGCCCAATATTATGGGTATTTTTTGGTAAAAGATTGGTTTGTGACCAAAAACACAATATGCAAATTAACAAAAATGCATATTAAATGCTTTGCAAAATGTGGAAAAAATAATCAAAAGAATTCATCAACAGGGGCAATCTTCTCAGAGGTCTAGTAACCCATAGCAACCAATCAGCTGTTAGCATTTACTGGAACAGAGGAATCATAATTCTGTGAACTGCTGATTGGTTTCTATAGATTTCTAGAACTCCTTAAATGATTGCACCTGTGGATGAATTTCCCTAATGTATCTATTGGCTGGTTACATTTAAAACAGAGAATCAATGTATTGCCCATTGTAGTTATACATTTTGGAGGGTTAAACAAGATCCTAGCATGCAGAACATGCACTTTACTTCCTGAATATCTTATTTAGGATGCTCTTCACTTATTGTGGAAGTGGGTGCTATAATTACAGTTTGTTTAGTTGTACAGTCTGACTTGGATCTAAATAATTGTCTGTCTGATGTTTCAGATGTTTTTCATGTTTTTCAACATAAATAAACTATTTGTTAAACCACAATGGATTATCTCAGTAGCAAACTTGAGAGGCGGGAAGCAATTCTTTTAGTATCATTTTATCACAAAGTAATGAATCTGTCAATGTCTCTGTCAATTTCTGTCTATCATCACAGTCAGTCTTTGTCAAAAATTTCACATTTACTTCATTTTCATAAATATCTAGATCCAGGATATTTGACATCTCATGCAAACAAACCTCTCTCACAAGTTCTCCTAATTCGCAATCTTGGCCCTAACTTATGCTAGGATCCATAAGATTTGCTCTCCCAGCTTCTGAAGCACAGGCTACACTATCTAGAATGGGCTTCAGGCTAGCATTTGCCTATATCGCCTAATGGAAGGACCGGCCCTGCGTCACTCACCGGCACTTCAGGGGACCTATGACTCCACAGCTCTTACTGTCCTATCTGTGTATGTAAGTCTTCCTCTCACTTAGATTGTAAGCTCCTTGGGGCAGGGACCTCCAACCTCTTGTGTCAATCACTACCTAGCACTTAATTTGTTGTACCCTTGTTTTATTTTACTTGTATTGCTTAATGCACTTTTCCCTTGTTTGTATTGTACTTGTATCGCTGAATTGTACAGCGCTGCGTAAATTTGTGGCGCTTTATAAATAAAATTATACATACATACGTGCTGGTGGGTGCCGTCACCTTTTTGGTACTCCATGCCAAAAAGGTTCGCCACCCCTGTGCTATAGGATAGTTAGGATAGTATCTCCAAGAAATATTATATAAACGTTATATATACAGTATATATTTATTGACAAAATATTTTAAAACATTACACTTTACTGTATGACTAATCTGTAGGTTTTCCTTAAATCACTGGATGTAATATTAGCTCTCAACTGAACTGTGTTTATGTTTGACAATAAAATAATTGGTTTTAAATGGTGTATCATTGTTAGACTTTTGGGAACAAAAGTAATCCATTAACTTCCAGTTGATGCAAATGCCCAGGACAGCAAACAAGCTTGGGTCACAGCTAATTAGAAGGTACAATTAGAAAGTACTTTGATATACACAATGGAATAATAAAAAGCTTTCTCCACTCTGACCTGTGAAATCAAAGTGTTGGTATCTGATGCACTGTATAAATTTCACATACCATGTTTCTCTAAACTGCACATGAATCAAACACGGTGCTGCTAATAGTAACACTGATTGCACTAAAGTATAACTTAAATACCTATATTTGAAGGGCTAGTATCCTATGGATTCTATCATTAACTCCAGCAAACTGCAACAGCTGTTTCAGTTACAGTTGCATTTTTTTCCCAACTACTAGCATGAACTGAATTTGTCCCTTGCTGGATATTTATAAATATGCCACAACTTGTACAATGATACGAAGTGTTGAATTAATCATGGGCACTGGGATGTCAACCAGTCTCCTTAATAATTTACCATTAATGTTGCATACCTTTCCATGCTTTGAATAAAAATGACTGAACGGATAACACCTCCTTAAAAAATCAACTTCAAAGATTTCTATCACCTCTCAGTATCAGTATATAGTATCCCACTGAGGAGTCAGGTGTCTCCTTCTTGTACCTCCAGAATGTGCATTTTGTAATTTCTGTCACTTTATAATATACTGCAAGTGAGAGAGAGAGGACAAATGCCACCAGAAGGTAACAGGTTAAGACCAAGGCTATGCTAACGATATGAGTCACCAGCCCAGTATGGCATTTCTTGTTGGTGGGGATGTGCATCCAAAAGAATTCCTAACTGAAGTGAATCAGTAGCACTTGTGTCCAGGTAAGAAACCATGCCCAGGTTAATGGCTGAGCTGGGGGCTGTTGAATAGGGATCTCTATATAATTATATATCATTGATTGGCAATTTTATTACATTGGAGAATGTGTAACCCTCAGGGGGGAATTTACTAAAGTCAAAAAGTATTTCAACGAGTAAATAAACAGCTGTGAATGTGTTTTATTTGAGGGGAGATATTTTGCCCCAATTATGCAGATATACTTCTGGAGGTCATTCACGATTTTCTAAATCAGCCCAGCTGCAGGCTCGAGCCTGATTAAAAGGCAGCTGGGAGAGCCACTTGGGTGTTGTTAGAGGTAAAAGCCAGAAAGTTGATTCTGTGGCTGAGGCTGAAAATCAATGTGGGAGAAACAGGGACTAGTGGTTAAAGACTCTGTTGTACAACTTGGCTTTGCAACCCAGGATAAGGGAAGGTACTCTGTATTTGCTAACCAAATCTGTATGGGGTGCAGTTACCCACTGTGTTTTTGACCAAGGACTTTTTACTCTGAAAGTCGTGTTTTTTTCAAGTGACTTTTGTTGTGCCAAAGAAAGGCAGTGGTTTAAGTTCATTTTTTCCTGAAATAAACTTTGACCAAGATAGAAATTCTCTGTTTGTGGTGTGTTAATCCCTATTTTAAATGATACAACTGTTTTGGTCTATTTACTTCTCCTCCCTCAGAATGGCATAAACCAGGGATGGCGAACCTATGGCACGCGTGCCAGAGAGGGCACACAGAGCCCTTTCTGTTGGCACATGAACCATCGCCAAACCCTGCCTTCAGTACAGGCCGCAGACCCGATCTGAAAGTCTTCAGGACGCATCCATGGCCTGCACTGAAGAAGCGCACATGAGCAGGGGAGTTCTCCTCCCCCGGCACTGGCGTGATGACATCACTCACCAGCACCGGCACTTCGGGGAATGCGCTTGTGGGTGACGTCACCTTTTTGGCAATGGAGTGCCAAAAAGGTTCGCCACCCCTGGCATAAACCCATTAAACTCATTATTCCCTATGGCGATGATCCTTTCAGCCAAAGTCCAAAATATTTTACCATGAAAAAAGGATATTGACTTGTAATGGAAGGAACCCAAATAGAAAATCACTGGAAAATGTCAACTGATCGGTCGTTATTGATAATGATTTATTTCGCTGGGGAAACATTTTATCGATCTTCTATAAATCAGGGAAATTGAAATGAAAATTGACAGCAAAGCAGGGGAAACTAATTGTTATGATTGAAATAGTCTTAGTAAATATGCTCTAACTTGGTGTCCAGGACATTCTTTTATAAAATAAAGTGCGATACTAAAATTAACCAATGTTCTGTATTTTGATCACAAAGTCTTCCAGGGGCCTAGTGTAATCATTATAAACAAACAGAAAGTATGTTTTATTCGTAAGCTGTAGTCAGTTAATGGTATTAAAGTTACTGACATAATTACAAACACATATATAAAAATGACTTGTCTCCTTGCTGGAATATTTCCTGTATGATGTAGTTTTTACACCGGTGGTGGAACTGAAAGTAACCTTGCCACACAAAAATATATGCAGCGGGATTTATTTACATTTCTGCATTCATTTAATTATACCTTTTGGGATTCTGTACTATGCTTTAGCCTGCTGGGTAGATGTCACTTTCAATGGGAGAGGTGTCTGTATTCTAGCCTTCCTCCTAGGAGCCTGGGATTGGAGTGTCTTTATCTAATCCAATTCAGGAGTGCTTCATAATTCTCCCTGTATAGAGTCTGGTGCTGAGAGGGAGCCACCTAATGATGGAAGGAGTCTGCAAGTAGTATTTAGTTAGGGACAATGAATGTGGTGTACTTAACATTATTAGCACATACTGAACCAAGTAGAAAAGTAGAAGAAAAGGACATTCAAAACTCAAAACTTCTGCACAGCCTGAGAGTAAGGGTACAGTGGCCAGTGAACTGGGAATGAGAGGGGCAATGCCTCATTCTTTGCCACACTTATTGCCTACAGTTACTAAACTAGTTCATACCAATGTTGAATTCTTAAAATCTATATTTTCTTTTCCCAAAGCATTTTTTTTCTTGCCAATAGTATCTCCAATGGCAATGCCAAATAGTAAATCCCTCAACTTGTTATCAATTGCTGTGAAAATATATCTAAACTGTATTAATATATATTCAGCCAGTATGATAGCAATAGCAATAACGTATTATTGAAAAAACTCTGACGTTGCAATTTGCAGAATGTACAGTATATTGTAATGCAACAAGTATTCACAATATATACTGTATATAAACATTTGTATGGTTATGTAGTTAGAACCTTCTAAAAACGGTTTTACATTTATTCAGGCAAATCGTTCTTATCAGATTTAACACCTGAATAAATCGCCTCCCTCTGATTTATTAGATGCCTAACCTTCAAGTTGAATCAATTATCATCTTCCACTAGCCTTAGGTCTCCATGTGAAAACCCTCTGTTCAAATACATCCTCTGATTTATGAGTGTATCATCTTCTGGTTTATATAATTTTATAATAAAATTGATTTGTTTTTCTATAAGATCAATAAATCAGGGGGTTATGAAAGCCCAGTAGAAAACTAAATAACATAGACCATAAAATATAATTCTGTAATAAGCAGGAATAAAAAAACAATGGGGACTAGTATGACCTAAGGACAGAGTTGATGCAAACAGGGCCAGTGAAAGAAGACATTTATAAATTAGGCAATGTTCTGTTATTTATTGCCTGTATAGGAAAGTCAAAGAACCACAGATTATTGCTATTTATTGTTCAAAATGCAAATGTAGTTGTTCAGTTGCGCTAAGGTAAAGTACTCCATTTTAAAGATCTCTCTGAGATAGTGATTTTTTTCAAGAAATGTAACCCTTAGGAAAAGGCTTGCTTGAACGAACCTCCTGTTTATGAAAGATTTGGAGCCTCATTGACAAAAGTGTGAATTCACCTATCGAATTCGCTTCACAACAATTCGAGTTGCATCGCCAAAATAGTTGTGAATTCACTACTCACTATTGACTAAGTGGAGAATACACTTGTCAAACAGGTGGACAGCGAAGATTGTTGTCACATGAATAGTGTGGTGTAGTTAGTCGGATAGAAGTAGGATGAGAAGTCTTGTGGAGTGAGGCGAATTGGACAAGTGAAGGGCAGTGACATCAGTCTCATCATAGCCCACTAACTGTATTCTGTGAATATTCTACCTGTTTCTATGTCACCTTGTTCCTAGGTCATGTTGTTACTTAATCGCAGTTGCCATTGTCACTTTTGAACAAATAGTCTCCTTACACAATACTGGAGCCCTGCCATCCTCACTTTGCCAGTCTGAAGTGGTGAAGTCAAATAGATGAATTCAGAGCAGATCACTTAGTCACATTGGCACCTTCACTGCTCCATTGCTTATTCAATAGTATAATTACCCGTGTACACGAACACAAAATGATACAAAGAGCTCTGTAAGTTTGTGACTTGCATAGTTGCCCAAATGGGTCACGTAGTAGCCACTTCACAGACTTTGCACAATAACCAAACATGGGGAAGTGGATAATAGATGTGCATGTACAGCTCTATGTGACTATTCAGACTTTAAGTCTGCTCTGGTTGTCAGTTTAAATAATGTCCATATTTTCTACAGACATTAAGTGGAGTCTACCTCCCATTCTTTGAATTAAGTGAATTTCATCTCTAAACTTACAAAGTGTATTGTACATGACATATTCTCTTCATACTAGTGTAAGGGAATTGGTATCATTATATTTCCAGAAACTAATGAAAGCTGCTCTCCTGCTCACCTCACTCTTACTCACCAGCCCTGGCAACCACAACATGGATTTAATTGGAAGCTTATTTTTTTTACATTTAATAATGGTTTTTAATTATTCACGTTCTGTTCAAGACAAAACAACACATAAATAACCCCACCCCATCAAAAAAAAAAACCTTTTGCCAATTATTCGAGAATATCTACAACATCACAAAATAATATTTAAGATGAACATCCCCTTTATCAGAGCATCTTACATTCGCATAGAACAAAAGAGAAATGAGACGCAATAAATAATCTCATTACTGGGGAAATAAATCTTGTGCCTAACACAAAGTAAATACAAACCAATAACCACAAATGTTCAAGTCATCCAAATAATGAAACATTATAATATACAATTTTAAATCCTGCATCAACAATATCGGAAACCCAAATTTAGAAATAAGAGTCGGTTCTGAATATTTATATCACACAAGACATACCCCAAGGCAGAGACACCTGAAGACAGAATTCTATCTTAAAAAGAAAAACAGTATCACTTCAGCAAAATCCTGTCTGTTAGACTCCGGTACAGGTATATGGCTCTACATTCATGTGTAATGGCCATTCCAAATCTATACTTTTCTAAATAAATGAAATCCTATTTATTTTTACATTGTTACAAAACAGTGTGCTGGTGATGATGGCTGAATAGCTGAAATTTAAGTTAAGAAAACAATATGAACAATATTTATTACATATTAGTCCATCAATACTGCAAATGCAATAATATCTAATGTAGGAAAATTCATGTATCTCTGTACCTTCTTAGTATTCAAGCCTATGAAGACAAAATTGTAAAGGTACACTTTCTGGTACTCTGTCCTGTTACTTAGATTCAGTAAATATATCCTGGAACGTGAGACATATCCAAAATGCATTGTGATGCAGAACAGAGTTGGAGCATGCTGCTAAATTAGAGTGGCATAATAAGCAAACCTATCCATTATGTCTCTATTGGTAACATAACTTGCTATAGGAGGGAATAATGGTGTGGCTTCCTAGGTTTATCTTGGATTCCAAGCCACTCCAGTATAGTGCTAGCAGGAGCTAACCAAGCAAATTCTAACTAACAAAGATTATAGCTAATCTGGACTAAGTAGAAGACATACTGTATATTATAATGGGCGAAATTTATTAATGGCGAAACGATCGCCCGAAGTTAAATTCCGATCACACGATCGGAATTTCGATCAACTCCGATCGCATGATTGGAAATCAATCGAAATTCCGATCGTGCGGTAAAAATTCCGCATTTGATCAATTTCGCCCTAAAGGTAGTGGGAAACACTGATAGGCTGACAAGTATGCCAGTGTCATGACAACACAATAATGAATCAAAACTGTGTATATATTTTTCAGCATTTTTAACATTAAACATGCTGTATACTGCTCCAAACGTCTCTCTCTCTCTGTTTACTTTTCATCTACAAACTGAGTTGCAAGTACAACGATTCTTATATTCTTATGAACAACTCTATTGGTTACCCTTCTAATATTCAACATTCAGTTAATTAACATATTAGAGCTTCCAAAACATTTTTTTCCAAGACATAGAAATAATAGCCTTGGCTATTAGAGGGACAATCAAGTTCAATTCACCCATGAAGAGATGATGGGTAATGGGACAGTCTAGGCACTGGATCCTTTACCATGCTAATGTAAAGCTGCAGGATTTGAACTCTGAGCAGAGCTTCTAGTGAATAGCAATAATTTAACAGAATGAGAGTCGATGTAAACCTCTGGCGTGATGTATGATTCCAAAAACTATAGGGACCACCTTTTTTTGTATTAAGTGAGTCACCACTTATGTCAGAATAGACCAGAAGTGTTGGCCATTGATAGAAAGTAGTAGTGACACTTGTTTGTACCTGGAGAAAAACATGACACCACTTCATAATTGCATATAAATGAGATTAGACATATTTGACTTCAAGCTACTGCCATTTATTTATGTCATCATCCAACCAATTCAATATCTCAGCTGAAAATATCTAAGTATAAATCCTGGTGATTTGTTTTCCCTTTTTCTAATTATTCTCTGTAGTGTCAATGGAAAATCCTTTTCAGTTAGGCATTTAGGTAAAACATTATTAATAATGTGATTGTGCATGATGATCATCATAGATTTAAAATTTGCAAAAAACTTAGATTGTAAGCTTTTACTATTACTGACTGCAGCTTTACAATCAGAGGCAGTTCTGGCTAGATTTATGCCCTGGGCGAACTACCCCTTGACCCCCCCCCCCCGAGCACCACCACCAGAAGCCGCAACCCCCAGGTGCTCGTGCGCCCTCAAATAGATTGTGCCCTGGGCAAATGCCCACACCGTCCATAACTAAAACCAGACCTGTTTACAATGTACCATGTTGTGGCAAAGTTTGTGAAGAATGTAATGCTTTCTTTTTTTGGTATGTTTTCATTACTATACACAACGCCATGGAAGATGTTTCCACTTTATAAGTAAATAATGACAATAATTACAATTTAATAGGAGCTTAAGACTATGTAAAAAAAGATGAAAAGAGGTCCATAACTAAAACTGATAAATATATTTTTCATGCTATCTTTTATTCCATACCACTAACATTATTACATAGCAGAAGTTGGTTAATAACTGGACTCTTTTACAGAGATATAGAAAATCTTGCTTTATTTCCGATACTGATGAATCTTGTGCAACAGTGATATTCATCTGTGGCTTCCCAAGTTTTATTACTTCATACTAGGGATGTTCTGTTTTGATTCAGGTTCGGAATTTGGTTGGTTTTGTTCAGTTTTATTTTGCTTTTTTGACAAAGGTTTTTGTTTTTCAAAAATAGAGCAAAAAACAAAAGATGAGGTTGTCCTAGATGGGCCCATGTAGTCTGAGAATGCCTTGTTCTTCTTTCTTGAACTGTTGCCACCATAACTAAACAGAAACTGTAGATCCTATCTGATAAATTATTGTGATTATGACCCTGGCAGTTGACCGTTTAGACTACAAATGATCAAGAAAGAAGATGATGGCCTTCTATGGACTATTCCATTGATGAAAATGGATACTCCTGCTGGCTAGTACACTTTAGGATGGGATCTCCTGCTGCTTACCACAGTACAGGCTTTAATAATAGCCACCAGATTCTTGTTTAACAATGAAGAAGATACAGGCAGCTCTTAATGTACAGTTCCAGAATTTAACAACAGTTCCTTAATGCAAACAGAGGTTACTCAGTTGAGGAGCCCAGTGCCTGTCAGTAGTTGTATCAGAGACAAAAAAAACCTTGACCTGAGATTGACTTGATAGTTGACAGGTTATTATTCTACTTACTACAGCTCCGTAGTTAATCAAATATAAAAATATTTAATAAAATCTTTTAGGCTGGAGCCAAGCCAGGGTTTTTATACTATTGAAAAAGAAACACTCTATTTCACTCACCCATAATTTAATATAGATCCACACTCCCTTAAATTTCTTTCCCAAATCACCAGGAACATTACATACATTATTTTACTGGCTTATGTCAAGGGATTTGCTGCAGTGTGGCCCCAGGATTACATTTCTTATGTAAATTTATGAAACCACAAAGGAAAGTGTAATGCTGTACCATGTGAGTGGGCCCATCTATCATTCCTTTATTCTTTTCTATGTATTATTTGTTTCATTCAATCCTCTTTCAACTCAACCCTCCTTCTATACATTTTGACTGTTTATCATATTGTTTTGCCTTGAGTTTTTACCTTTTTGTAACCCTCACTCCCTGCCTCTCATTCCTTTACTCTCTCACACATTCAGCACTCACTCCCACTTACATTTGTTTCCTTCATAAAGCACTTGTGATAACATTACACCTGTTGTTTTCACACAGATTTATACATGGGAACAGTAGAGATAACAATTACTATAATTCACCATTCTCTAACAACAAAACAATTATTTAACTACACGTGCCTATTTCATTTTGTATTTTGGCATGACATTTATGCAGTTTAAACAATGTTCTAATCTGTATCTTGGGAATAAAACATCAAACAAGCACAGCCTTTATTAATGTTATCAGCACAGACTCCCATCAGCTCCTGCAACCCATTCACTTCGCTACAATTCGAGTCACATCACCAAAATAGTAACAAATTCACTGCTCACTATTGACTAAGTGGAGAATACACTTGTCGAATAGGTGAACAGCTGTGATCACTGTCACATGCATAACGTGGCGTAGTCAGGCAGATAGAAGTAGGATGAGAAGTCATGTGGAGTGATGCAAATTCAACAAGTGAAGGACAGTGATGTCAGTCTCATCATATCCCACTAATTATATTCTGTGAATATTTTATCTATTTCTATGTCACCTTGTCCCTAGGTCATGTAGTCACTTAGGGGCTAATTCACCATTGTGCGTAGTGAGCTGTGAAGCCTTCAGCTCACTTCTCACATGGTGTTATGCGCCCACTGATGTCCTGCACATGGACATCAGCGAACGCATTAAA
>WMED01007229.1:0-17807 GCA_019650415.1 Pipa parva
TTTATTTACGATTTACACAACGTGCCAACTTTTCTGATTTTGGGGTTTGTAATATTATTTAGGAGTACCCATTGTTTCTAGTAGAGGTGCAAGTATATTTTGATGGGTCTCGTTCTTACATTTAAGCATTCGATTTCACCCTTCTTTGCAAATAAAAAATATAATTTCTTTCTGTGAATGTATTTTCTGTGTACATTCCCCACTTACTCAGGTCATAGACTTATCAAAATTACCAAATTCAAATTATTCTCCAATTACTGGAGAGGCCTAAATGACTCAATGGCAATTGTAGTTTAGCAAAATGTCAATGTAAATACTGGAATAAAGAAAAATATTTAGTAAGAGTATAAAGTGTAAAAAAGAATATTTAAGTTAAAATTCTTTATGTTCATACCAAATTTCCAATTATGTTTAAAGTGGACCAGTCAATAATGATTTCATTATTTGGGAGAAATTTAATAAAATCGAAAATATTGTTATTGCGATATCGGCCAATTTTCACTGATATCGTGATATTGATTTTGCTAATATCAAAATACCGTGATTTTTGCCAGCATCGCGATATTGGCAGTTTACCGATATCGCAATATTGATATTGTGATATCAAAATTCGCTCTAAATTTTTAGGGGGTAATTCTTCAGGATAGTGCGAAGTGAGGTGCGGAGTCCTCGCCTCACTTCACACTGACTGATATGCGCACGCTGATGTCCTGCATGCAGACATCAGCGAGCGCTTTAAAGGGATTCCAGTCTCGGCGAGGCAAATCTTTTGTTCTCGCAGAGACTGGAATCTGAGCGCATATCAGTCAGTGCGAAGTGAGGCGAGGACTCCGCGCCTCACTTCGCATGATCGTGAATTACCCCCTTAATCTGCTCATTTCTATGGAAAATCCATAATATCACTGAAAAATTTGATATTGCGATATTAATATTGATATTGTCGATATTGCGATAGTGGCAATATTGATAACAAGATATTGGTAAAAATCACCTGATATCACAATACTGGTAATATCAATATCGCGATATCAATATTTTGGATTTTATTGAATTTCACCTATTCTCATAATTCAGGTCTTTCAATCCCAGTATAAATTTCATTAGCCCTTCTTTGAACCATTTTCCAGTCCCTGACTATCCTTTTGAGTGTAATTCTCAGAATTAGACACAATTTTCAAGGTGAGAACTTACTAGTAAATTGTATAGTGGTAAAATTATGCTATTTTCTTTTGTATCAATCTTTTAATACAAAAGAGAATCTTGCTATCTTTGAAAGACAATGATTGACACTGTATTATTCAGTCTATGCTCCAAGATCCCTATCTATTTTGAGTTTCTCTCAGACTCTCTAAGGTGTATAATGCTAGCATATTTTTCCTTCATATTTAGCTTAGTTTTTGCTAAATTGTGAATTTGAAAACTGTATTGTTAATACAAATCTTCCTTGGAGTTTCTTTTGAATTTCTAAAAGGAAGATTTTTATTTACTCTACAATTTTAATTTTGTTTTTGGAAAAGAAATACTTAAAAAAAATAAGATTTCTATGTTTATTTTTTACATGGATGCAGATTTCTAGACACAAACATGAGTCAAAATGCTATATACTGTATGTTAACATTAAACCTATCAAACAAAAATACACCCTAGCATATACTATATTTTCTGAAAACTCCTACCTTAAACTACAGTACATAGACATGCCATGCTTGCTGTTCTAGCCACAGAATTTTGGATGCAAATCTGATTAAAAAGTAGTGATTTCTGCTGTTTTTTAAATTAAAAATAAATGTAAAAAATATTTAAAAAAATAATATAAAACCACCAACGATAAAGAGACATTATTTCTAAAATCGAAAAATATTTACGATGTATAAACACATTTAAAGTTATAGACACTAAACACCCCAAAATAGAGTTAATGCAAATTAGGGAAACAAGAACTCTTTAAACTGAAAACGTTAGAGCTGCACTTTATGCCCTCCTTGTAGATTTTATTCAAAACAATCCTTCACCTTTCATATACTCCACAAAATATATATTTTGTGAAAGAAGACACCTTTTAGGTTTACATTTTCCTGCAATCTGTTCCCCTTTGCTATGCTGGCAGTGCCATTTATTCAGACTATTTCAGGGTAATTTTACCACTACTGTATAGTCCTGTGACTTCAGCAAATACTAAGTTAGAGTTAGAGAATTTGTTGTTATTGCTGTTACACCCAAGCTGTTTTAGGTTAAATATACCATCTACTATGGAGTCCTGGACACTTTCACAGTCACTTTTATTTCACTTCTAACATATACAGTCTCCTCCTTTTTAAAGAGTTTTTTTTTGTTTTTTGCTTTTTTTTTTTTGTTTTGCAATAGAAATAAACAAAATAAATTTATAAACCTGGGCAAAATGTAAAAATAAGGTGTAAATCAGTGTGAAGATTTATTTAATGAACATTCATGTACAGTGAGTTGACGATCTGTGAAGAAAAATATATAAGATCTACATGCTGTTTATTATATTTATTAAGTTGGGAGGCGGGTAAAAAAAGAATGCATTCTGCAATTTTTGGATGAATCAAAAATGCAAAACTGAAAAAAATTTTGTTCATTTTTTTAGCATTTTTTTCCTTAAAACTAACAGAATTTGTTTAATTGATTTGTTTTCGTGTCTGCTGAAAATGGTAGAACGGGTTTCTTTTTTAATTTTCAATAAATATGCCCTAAATGTACTGAAAGATTAAATAAGTTGTCAGAATGTATTCAATGTATTAGTTAGAAATAAATATTACATTTCATTAGGCGCAATTCATCAGTTTGCTAATCTGCAAAAAAACATGGTAATATGTGCTGTTCTTATTATTTTACTAATGAGATGGGAAATGATCAGGGTTGAGCAGATCCCTAATAACACAGTAATGCACATGCATTATTTTTCTTTAGCAAGATTTCACTCCTTTTGAATAAAAGAGCTACATTATTTAAAAGCAGATTTATTACAACTGAAAATTGCAAACCAAGGTCAAATTTCTAATTACAAACCTAAATGGCAAACGTAGAATTGCTTTATTCTGTTTGATGAAATGAAGGAGACAGGTGCTGGCAGAGTCCACATACAATATCAAAAAAGGATAAATGAGGATGTTTAAAGAAGATCTACATCAACGTAAAGCTGATATATTTTTTTAATCTTTTTCAGGAAATTGTTCTCTGTACAATGAAACAATAGCTTATATGTCATTTCCATTTATATATATACACTACTAAGTCTTTAGACTTTAATAATAATTTGACATTTTACATCCTATATTGTTGAGGGCCAATATTACTCCAAGTATTTCTCACGTAGAAAAAAACTTGACTTGCAATGTCAGTGTTTAATTATTTATATTAAAAATGTGCACAGATGCCTGGAGGCTGGAGGTTGGGGAGGTCAGAATTGACCAACTATTAACTAAAGGTATCCTCCAAGGGTCACACTATTTCATTTTGTGAAGACTACTCAGCATCAAGAAGAAAACTACTGCACAGACTTCACAGAGGTCAGAGATTATTCCTACTCAGAAATTTATGGAAGACAACAGTAATGTATACTACAAGCAATTACAAGTGACTGTGCTACTGGTTTTTTCCCCCAATATTAGCGTATTTAAATTAAAAAAAAATACATTTACGCACAATCATTAATACTCCAACTGAATCACGACACAAAGTTAGTTAATTGGAACACAAAGGGTTAGTTAATTAGAGTCAGTCAGAAATTACATTTAAAAAAATTCTGTTTTTTTTTCTTTCTTCCAATTAGATGTACTTACACAAATTTAATTCCAACTCACACATACTCAGGCACCTCGCTATGGGAGCCTTGTTATATACCAGAAAAGTCAATTAATTTAATTCATTTAAATTTAGTTAAGACCAAAACAAACCATTTTTTTTTTTACCTCAAGTACATTACACAGTTTTAAAGTTATTAGCACTTAATTATTTGTCATTTTAAGCATCCGATTCATTTTATTTCAAGCAAAATAATTTTATTTGTTGAGGAAGTAGCGTAGTAATTTTCTACTGTTAAGCCCAGAGGAGTTTGTACTGGTGAGGCTAAATTTAATGGAGCATGAAGCTGTTTGATAAAAGAAGCACTTGAGGGGATTCAAAAGTGCAACCCCTGCCCTTTGCAGGAGATAAGGGACTATAATGTTTCCTTTTTAAAATAAAAATAACAGTTTTTACCAGACCTTGAACAGGAAGTCTTCTTTTTTCTTGTTTCCTTGCTCATGGCTTGACAATAATAGATGTTGCTTATGTTAGCCAAAGTATGTACCCAAAGGGGACTGCAAATTCCTTATTAAATGGTAAGCACAGCATGACCGGCAGCAAATGTGTTTTAAAATTTAAAGCATACATATTATGTTGGCCAGTATCGACCTGTCAGAAATGTATACTGACATAGGCTGTGCAGTCCTGAAAAATAAACTGTTCTTATTTCTTAAAGGAGAGAAATAGTAGTATTGTCCCTTTCAGATTCAAAGCCTTCAAAGCTTGTCCTGTACTCTCAAAGGCAGATTAGTAATGTGTCCCTAATAACCTTTTTAAACCCTTTAGTGCTTACTTGTGGAGATGTCTAGTTTCTTATCTAACAGTTGACGCTCATGTATTGGCTAAAATGCAAGTCATCTTTATTAAAAAATTCTCTATTTTACATTAATTTATTCTCACCACCTGGGGAGATTTTATAGATGTAAGAATATGATGTATTTAGCCTCTAGTTTATGTCTGATCCAGTGATAAAGCTACCTAGAAGAAATGGATGTTGATTATAGCATACTTAAGAGACTTAACTGAAAGCATTTAGAAAGAGAATCCTTTGGATCTCTTTAAATAATTATATTCAATTATTTAGATTTTAATATTTGAGGGGTGAAAATTGACCCTCTGAATATCAACTTTATATTTAACAATTACTACAAGTCAGAAAGTTGTAGTGTGCCATTTAATGGTCTCCTTCTATTTCATTACCCCATTGCCCAGAAAGGTAGGTGGGACATATACGTAAATACTGAGGGTGAAGGCCTCCCTACCTCCACCTGTTGGGTCATATCCTTAACTTATCTGGCGGTGTCCTAAAATGAAAGGTAATTTTGATCCCTTGTCATGAGATCGCTCACCAATAACTTCCATGTGGGGTGAAAGTCCTCTAAACCTTAAAATAAAAGGAGATAGTTAATATTATAATTACTTGCTATAACTTTCTTTCTTCTGAATGGGCTTTTGCTGTATACAAAGCCTTCTGTTTCCTCTTAACTTACAAAGTAATCCAATGAAAGGAAATTTATATTCCACAGATATGAAAGCTTTCGAGTTTTCTTTTTTGAACTTACATTTTAATGTGCAATTTTAGTGTAACATTTTTAGGCATCGCCTAAAAAACATTTAAATTGAACCTACATGTTTAAACAAAGGTTTGAAAAAGAAGCCTGGAGTGATGTCAAATTTGTGGATTATTTGGATATCAAGGTGTTCACAGAAAGAGGAAGTGCAACTGTATAATAAAGGGATCAATCGTCCCCTGCAGAGTCCTCAACTGATCTGCTGTAATTCACTGGTCACCTTGAACTGTTACAAATATTCTGTTGCCAAGAGCCACTAAAATAAAAAAAGGCCCTTTCTCTTTATGTCTTCTACTGTAATTGAATTAGTAGAGATTTTGTTCTTGTATATAGCATTGGATCCTACCTGATAGCTGCCTAATAAAATTCAGTTAAGCGTTCCTGACCCCAAACTATTACATTTTCTCCCTACCCAGTTTTGGCAAGGGGATATGGGTTTGTAAAAATGGTTCACTAACTAAAACCCCTACAATGTTTTGTTCCCTGCCTTTGTCACTGGTTTGGCTTTTGTAACTGTTATTGTTTGTTGCTTGGACTGTCTGAATTCTCTGTTACTGACCTTACTGAGAGCAGAGACAAGTAGAATATAGGTGATACATTTTATTGGCTAATAAACCGCCTTTTTTTTCATGCAAGATTTTGAGAATGCTTCATTTTGAAAGCTTGCATTAACAATCTACTCACTTAGCCAATAAAATGTATCAAGTATATTCTACTTGTTTCTGCTTATGTCTATGGCTAACATGCTGCTACACTCTACTGCTTCCGATCTTACTTAGTAACAGAATGTTATATTGATTTGACTGTTTGCTGAATTGCTACTGGTTTGGCTTTTTATCTGGTTTGGTACTGGTTATTTGACTTTTATGTGGATGCACACTAGGGTTTTAACTGGACTTTTAGTGGGTCATTTTTATTGCAATAATTTGCCCTTTGATTTGCCTTACAAGACATGATTTTAGAGTCGCATAACAAAATTTTATTCAAGGTATCACCATGTTTTTAGCTAAATTATCAAGTGTACCAGTGCACAATGCAATCACAATTTAACCTTCACTCACACAACCTCCTAAAGTGGAAAACAAAGTATACAGATAAGTTAGTACAATCAAAATATTTACTAACTGACCTAAAGGATTTGCTTTTCCATAATGCTGTGTGTAGCAATTTATTTTAGGTGTGTATGTCATAGGTTGGACAATGCTATTTTTCATATTATTCACTACTGACAACATTTTCGTTGCACTGATGGATGTGGGAAGTGGAGGGAGAGAATAAGATCATGGCTTAATTTACTGAAAAGCTGTTTAGGGTTGCAGGTCTATGCAGCTTGAATTAACCAACCTCGTACAGAAAATTCTTCACTTGGGCTGGCTACAAATTAACCTCCGTTATTGGCCATATTTTACTTGTAAAGCCATTTACTGTGAAAATCTTTTTATGTAAAAATATATTTTTTTACTAGCTTTTTTTACTAGCTTTTAAACAGAAAAATAAATTGGATCAGGGATCACAATAAAATATTTGTATGCGAGAAATACATAATTTAGATATTGTTGACAACACAACTTTCACACTCGGGATGTTATGATTTTCTTTTTAACATTTCCAAAAAGTAAAAGGGACTGTACATTGTCAGGCTTATATGTTAACTATGTATCTATAATTCTTTTAATTTTCTTCAAAACAAACTGAAGTACTTAAAGGAACAGTCTGGTCAAAATGGAAAAAAAATGCATGTGTTAGTAAATATGAATTACTAACTTTTATTAAATGCATTTTGTTTTCAATTTTGCACCTAAAGAGAAATATCTTACCTGTTTAGAAGCACTTCCTTGTTTAGGAATCCATCTTCATCTGTGCCGCCAACTCTAAGGTGTCCTGGAGCTGTAAATCTTCACAGCCGCGATCCTCTGCTTTCACTGTGCAGCCCCGGTGCCGGCATCTCCTTATAGTCACATGGGAGAGCGGCGCATCATCAAGGGGAGACAGGTTGATGATACATGCATTTTTTTTCAATTTTGGCCACAGTGTTCCTTTAATCAAAACCATCAATTTGTTGTTACTAAAATGCAAATGGGCAAATGGGTAGCTGGATTGGGTTTGTCTTTTAATACATTGTAGATAGCTTTATTTTGTACTGTTCACAATTCAGGACATGTCAAGGCACTGTGTTAAAAGGACAGTCGGTCTTGCTACACATGTAGGACAATATCAACAATCTGAGAATTATCTTGTAAAACTGAAAACTCACAAAAAAAAGTAGTGACGAGCAAAACATAAAAACAAACACAAATGCCCTGGTATACTGAAATTATGGGATTATCCGCTTTCCTGCATTACGTTTGGCTGATTGTTTATCAAAGGTCCCTTAAATCATAATTTTAAAGAACAAACCACATCTCTTTTATAATTATTGTTTGTGCGAAGCGGAGGTTCTTTGTTTATATTTACATGGAAGAAAGTTCCTGGCTATTTTGTTCAATATAATTTTAAAATAGAACAGAAAACCAATAAATGATACACACATCACATGTACTATATTTGTTTAAATGAATTTGGCAAATAAAGCATCTGGTTGTTAGTGCCGGAGGTCATCTGTCATTAAAACATGACATAGAACCAAGAGGAACTGTTCTTTATGGTCTAAACATTTTTTAATAGCTACAATTCTTAATATTTAATTTCTAGTATAAATTAAAATGGCAATAAAGACCATGCATATTTTAAATAAATTGATTGGATTTGATTAGAGTTTGAGCTTGTTCTGTACAGATGACATTAAGCCAAATTAATTTTGTCAGAAAGTAAAGAATCAGTTGCTCTTGGCTTTTCGCCAGAGGGTAATTAAGGACTGTATACATGAGGCAATGCCAGTGTTAAAGAACCATGATGGATGCTTATATTATTAAGCAGTGGAACAGTGTAAAATATACTGTTGGCAGTACATGTGTATTTCTCAAAGAAGCCATGTCATATTGGGGTTATATACTAAAGTCTGAATATAGGTGAGAATTCGCCAGATAAAGACAGTCGCAATAGGTTGCTACTGTCACAGTCACATCTTTATAATGAGAATATTGTCACAGTCGCAATTGTATTATGGGAAAATTGTCGCAATCTTAACATTAAAAAATTTACGTGACTTTACAATGGGGAAATTGTAGCAGATTTACTATGGGAATCCGCTGTTTGCCAATTCGACAATTGAATTCGCACCTTAGTGAATAATAGAGTGAACAATAAAGGAAGGAAGGAAGGAAGGAACAGGGAAGAGGACCTACAAACTAACACAAGTTTGCAGACTTAGATGTAATTGTATTGCTGAGACCATTCTCTTGTAACCCACCCTCACTTGACTTTCAATGTGATTATTTGTCAAGGTGGTACTAAAATATTGAACTTCAGGAAATTTAAATTCTCTTACCTTAGAGATACCTTCATTATTATTGACTTGGACAATATCCTCAAAAATAAAAGTTTCACAGGGCCATGGGGCTACTACAGCACCAGTACACCTCTTGAAGAGCTAAGGAAGATCTAATTGCTGTTATGCCTTTCAAGGAACTGAGACACATTAGGCTTGAGAACAAGAACAAGGGTAGGTGCCCCTCTAGAAGAACTAATGAGCACTGTGACACTGTTATGCCTCTGAAGCTACTGTGGTGTATTAAAAAGATTAGTGGATCCTCTTTATGTCAGTGGAAGTTGATATGGGTTAACACTGAAGCATGGAGTCTAAGGAGCCCCTTGTATACACTTTTAACCCCTGCAAGGGGGTTTGGCTTTGCTGCTAGGAACTGCCAGGTCACTGTCCTCAGTTCAACCCTCTGCTGGAAGCTACAGAAACTTATATAGGAACACTGGTGGAAACCTGGATCAGCTGAAGTGCACATGTAGAACAGGGTGACTTGGAGCATCATAACTGAGCGATTACTCACAGCACCCTTGGAGATGTACAAATTATAGCGGTTCTTTTCTGGGACATTGACTTGGCTCTCATGCTACATGAATGAGACCCAATGCTCTGCATGCAGAGAAGAATGCTGAAAACACTGTGCTGGGTGTGCTGAAGAATTCCGGAGTTGTTACAATGCAATCAGTGCTGTGAAAGAAAGACAGATGCTGCATTGCTGCAGATCCTAAGATTCAGAGCTGAACTGAAACATCAATTTCAGAAGCTGGAGGATAGCAAGAACTCCAAGCACACTGCTAAAGCCAAAACTGCGGGCATAGACATTAAAGCACAACAGCTATATAATGTTTGCTATAAAGATTCCCCACTGCCAACATCAACGAACAATGACATCAGTAGGGATTGTCTGAGAACCCACCTACAGTCTGAGATGTAATTCAGGGTATGTACTTCTCACAATGAAAAAGTAAGCTTTTTTTTTTTTTTTACAATATTTTTATTGAGTTTTCTTCTTTTAGTTACAATCAACAATCAATTTATCAACTTTTAAACTTATAACGTGATGTTATGCATTACCATACATATCGATGTGTTTCATTGCATATTTTCAGCATTTGTTCTATATTGTTTGGTTGTTTGCTTTGGTCCTTATCGTTTATTCAGTTTTAGTTTTATAGAATAAGGAATAGAAACCCAAAAGGTCTAGCGCCTATTACACAATAACTTATTATTGTCACGATTAACAATATGAATCACATAAAAAGTGAAATGATAAAATATTGAATATTAGTTTTATAGTCAGCCTCTACATGAGTTTATGTCATTGAGCGTATTTTTGACCATTCGTTCCCTCCCATCCCCCTCTGTCCCACCAGAAAGTCCAAGTTTTTTAACATTTGTTTTGTAGTCCCCTGTGGAAGTATTCAAGTTTTATTAATGGTAGTGCATTGTTGATCAGGGCGCACCAACTGTGAATTGTGGGAAGTGTGGAGCCCATCCAATGCGTCAGCATTTTCTTTTTTTGGCGAATAAAAAAATAGTTTGGTATCTATTTCTGAACGTATTTTTAACAAATATGTCATCCATTACCCCCTAGCAAGCCCATTGTGGGCTTAAGGGTTTGTTTCAGTATGTTTTCCCTTTTGAGGAAGGTTTCTATATCCTTCCAAAGTTTATTGACAGATTGGCCTGTCCACTTCATGTGATAGTAGTCTGCATGGGTTGCATTGCACCGTAGGCATCTGTCTATTGAGAGTTTGCCCATCTGTTTGAGTGGGGTTACATGCAATTGGTGAAATATTTTGTGCTGTATCAATTTGTCTATACCTGAGATCAACCCCTTGTATATATTGGTAGTTGCTTCATCCCATTCATCAGGAGTCAAATTTGGGAGGTTTATTGCCCATTTCTGGAATGCTGTGTAAAAATGTTTGGTACTCATGTTCTGTAGGTTCCAGTATAGTCTGGATACCATTTTGGTATGTATGTATAATTTCATTTATAAAGCACCACAAACATATGCAGTGCTATACAGTTTAGAACAAAAATAAAATACAGACATGGGAAATTGCATTGAACAATACAGTATAAAATCAAAAGGATACATCACTTTAAGTGCTAAGTTGAAGTTGACACAAAAAGTTAGAAGTTCCTGCCTTGTAGAGCTTACAGTCTAATTGGGAGGATGACTTACATGCCCAGAGCCATGGTAATAAGAGCCAATGCAATGTGTTGAAACACTAGTCCATAAATAAATATAAATATTAAGCATAAATGGCTGAGTATTAAATAAAATATATACATAAAAATCAGTGATAAAAATCAGTGCTAGTGCTCCAAAAGGTAGGATTTCAGTTTGGCTTTTAAAGTCCAGAGTGAATGTTCCTGGCGAAGATAAAGGGGCATAGAATTCCAGTTGTGAGGGGCAGTAAGAGAAAATGGTTTAAGATGAGAAAGGGCAGTAGTGGTGTGTGGCACGCAAAACTGGTTCCTTTGGGAGGAGCACAGTTGATGCTGAGGAATGTACCTGTATATGAGAGAGAAAATGTAGGGAAGGGCAATAGAGTGAAGTGCCTTAAATGTCAAAAGGAGAACACTGTAAATGATTTGTTTGCTTACAGGGAGCCAAGAAGTATAGAGAGAGTTAGAGAGAGAGGCTGTCCTCTCCGGGGAGAGAAGGAGACAATTTTGGTATCAGAATTTAGAATGGACTGGGAGCAGAGAGAGGCGGGAAGCTGGAAAGCCAGATAGAGAACATTGCAGTAGTCGAGGCGGGATAGGATGAGAGCACACATGAGGGTGTTAGCAGGGGAGCGAGAGAGAATGGGGCAGATCTTGGCAATGTTTCAAAAAAAAAAAATTTACAGGTTTTACCAGTGGAAGAGATGTGACTAGAGAAGGAAAGAGCAGAGTCAGGAGTCACCCCAAGGAAACATACAGAGGTAACAGTGTAGGAGTGAGACCAAGTTTGGATGGAAATATATTCAATTCAGTTTTAGCAAGATTTAATTTGAGCTGGCACTTGGCCATCCAAAAGGAGATGGCCAGAAGACAGCTAGAAATTTGAGTCTGAGTATTTGGTGTTGGCACAGGTAAATTTGGGTATCATCCGCATACAAGTGATACTGAAGACCGAATTAATTGATGATATCACCCAAGGAAAGATTTTTACAGGGTGAACAGGAGGATGCCAAGGACCAAGCTTTGGGGCACACCTACTCTAAGTGGGACAGGAGAAGAAAAGTCATTAGCATGGGAGACAAAAAAGGAACGATCAGAAAGATAGGAAGCCAACCAAGGAGCAGCTTGATTACAGACCCCAAGCGCATGAAGAATCTGAGTAAGAAGGGAGTGATCAACAGTGTCAGATGCAGTGGATAAGTCTAGGGAAATTAGAATACAAAAGTGACCTTTGACTTTGGCAACCTGGAGATCATTTGAAAGTTTGCACAGAGCAGTCTCCGTAGAGTGCCCTGGCATGAAACCAGACTGCAGGGGGTCCAGGAGATTGTGTGCATGCAGATAGTTAGTAAGGCTGGTGTAGATAAGACGTTCTAGAAGTTTAGAAGCCAGAGGGAAGAGAGAGAGAGTAGTAGTTAGCAAGGCACACAGGGTCCAGCATAGTTTTTTTAAGGATGGGTTTAATACAGGCCTGTTTAAAAGAAGAAGGAAAAGTTCCAGAGGACAGGGAAGAGTTGAACAGGTGCAATAGGGCTGGCACAAGGACAGAATCACAGCACTTAATTAAAGAAGAAGGCATGGGGTCAGGCAAGCATGTATTGAGATGGGAGGAAGAAAAAAGTTGAGAAACTTCAGGCTGGGCGACAGGAGAAAAAGAATTCAGAAACTCAGAAGGGGATGTAGGTAGAATAATGTTTGTGTCATTAGGAAAAACAGTAATCTGGTTCTGAATATTATCAATTTTATTTCTAAAGAAGTCTACAAAGTCTTGTGGGGAGTGTTGGGGGCTTGGGGGGTTGCATGCCTGAGGGCAAAGTATTATGTATTTACATTTATATATGTTCAGCTTGATGGACATGTATTCATCCATGTATCAATAGGTGCAAAAAGTATGCCTTATAAGGACACTGTAAAGGAGGCTAACAAACAATAGAAAGTTTATGTTTTTGTTGTTAGTTGTGAAAGAAGAGAAATTAGAATAATAGAAGACTTTGGTTACCTGCAAAGAGTGAGGAGGGAGCTATAAATACAAGCATAAGCTTGTGAATTTTGAAGCAATGTTTAAACACTGGATGGTAGAAAAGGGAGTAACGTATTGTGGCTATAAACTTTATAGGTATATTAATGCTCTCCTTAAGTATTGGAATTGGGAGATGGACTGTAGATAAGACTGGATTAATAAATTTGGAATATTTTTGAAGTATTTGAAGTAAAAGTTGTCATCAATATAATTTTATTTGGTGAGCTGCAACAAAATGTTTATCTAGATTTTGTTTGAAGTAAGATGACAGACGTGTATAGCACAGAGGAGGTTTGGATTTTTGAAGCAATAGTTGAAGACATGTAAAGTAAATCTTAGTGACATTTGTATTAAGGAGGTATGGACAACGGTTAAGTGACAACCTCCTAAATAAAACCCAAAGCATTATAATGTGTTAACTGAACAACTTGATCACAGTTTACACCTATATTTTTTTAACATTACCATTGTTTTAGAATACACTGTTTTTCTTATATTTTAAAATACTGTAGACTATGTACCTTACCTAGAAACCATACTGAGTGCAAATGTGCAAGACCATGTTTTAATAGTTCTAAGTAATTTTACTAATACAAACATAATGATGTTTATTTTTAGCTAAACACTTTGTTTATAACAATCTTTGAATGGATTATTCATTAGGGCAATCTTCTACTTTCTAAACACAAATTTAAAAATCATCTTCTTGATTACCAGGCATGTTATCATTCTTTGCCTTAAAATTTATACATTAGAAGGGCAGAATTTGCATATACTCTAATATCCAAAATATGACTGCTTCACAGTTTCTTTTCATGGACAGATTTGCAGACATATAGCACACTGAGGCCACTTTGGATTCATTTCCTAATACTTAGATGTTCATTTGATGTTGTTAATTGCTTCTTTCTATAATTAAGTGTAAGAAAATGGAAATGGTAGGATTCCATTTCATTATACCTATTATGTATTTAGAACACTTAAGCAATATATATGTCTGCTAAAGTGATGTTATTTTAAGAATATGTTAATAGCCCCTTCTATTGGAGCGATGTATTAATTACTATAGAAATGTAATTGTATATGTCATAGCTGGGAGGAGTGTTTCCCCAGAGTCTATATAAGTTGATGTCCAGGAAGTAGGAGGGTCTTTGTCATCCAGGGCCTCCATCAGGCTGTGCAGTTTTTTAATACCCTTTCTCAATCATCTAATATTTACCGAAACCTATTTTAACTTATCTTAAACTCTTAAACACTATAGGGCAGAATGTATAAAGCTCAAGAAAGTTGATTTCTACCAATGGGTGACTGATCCAAAAATATTGATCAATACATTTAAATTGATTTTTACCGATCAAAGCTTTTCCATCGAGTTTTTCAGTGGAATGGTAGCTATGATACTAATACTACCTTTCCATCAAAAACTCAGATCGAAAAACTCATTCAGAAAGTTTCGATTGATACTTTTTGATCAGGCACCCATTTTTTTTTTACATCGATAAAACTCGAGAAGGTAAAAATCAACTTTCTCGTGCTTTATAAATTTTGTCCTATACCTTCTGTCCCCTACATACAATCTCTTAAACATCCCAATTCCACTTTTTCACCAATTAAGGCATACCAATTCATACATACAGTACTGTACAGCATTGCTTAAAATGTGGGGACTTAGTAAAAAATATTTATTCATAATAATAACCTTTGGTTAGCTGTTAATTAATATTAACACAATCTTATGTGGATTATATTTACATCGGTTAAAAACTTGTCCTTTAAGATTATATTTATTAAGGGTTTAAAAAAAATTAAAGCAGTGACTGTCCCTGACAGAGTGACACTTCATTGGTGACATGCTTTTAAACAGTACAGGAATTATGATCATTGCTGCTGAATACCTTGCTCATTTATTCAGCCTGATTTACTACCTAAGTTTCTCTCCGACATTGTTTGACTTGTCAGATTTTCTTATATTTTTGGCTTTCACATGACAGTCCAATTATCACAGACAGCTGGAGCTTTCTCTTTGCTCATTATGACTTAAAAGGAAGGTGCTCCTTTCAAGCCTTATAAATGTTCTCTTTCTGAAGGTGGTTTTACTTAATGTTGCGCGGGTTTCAGAAAGCATAACCTTTAAGCAGCAAATTACAATTTCTCTTTTGTAACAGTCCAACAGTATAATTTATAAGTTTCATAGGGTTCAAATCAGCATGCAGTGACATGCCTAGCATTAACCTTATCAGAATTATAAGACCATTCCCATTGAATATATAGAAATGCTGTGTCTTTTAATGTCAGATATAAAATTAAAACTTCAGTATTTTCCTTAGTCTTTTACATCAACATGCCTCGCTATCTGTTCAGGCTTTTAATTTTACCATGAGAAATCTTAATTACTGCAGTTTTTTTCTTTCTATTCTAGTATCTTCTGATTCATATATTAAATACAATAGCTCTGCAATTCTATAATAAAGAGCACAACATTATCAAATCCTTTCACTAAAAAAAAAACTGCGACGTGAAAAATGGGGCAGCCGGAAATGTACGGCGAAATAGGTAGAAATGCCTGGAAGTTGTAAAATTTTTTTGTCAACATTTTTTTCAGGTTTCAACAAAACCAATTCAAAATTGAATTTGTATACATTACATTTACAAAGGAAAATGGCAGGCATTAAAAAAATGCAGTAGGTTAAAGTCTTTTTAAAGGCGAGGTCTATTTAAAGGCAATGCAAATACAAAGATCAATGGTTTTAACTACTGATGTGTGGATTTGGTTTGGGGTCAGACTCAGATTTTATTAAAAAAGTGCTGCAAATAAAAATGATTTATCTTTTGTCCTTGTATAACCAATTCCCAGTTTCTGAATTCATATGGAAGGTATAAAGAAAAAAGATGATTGAGAAAACCTACTTATCTTGCTATACTTTCCAGCAACTAGTACAGCAGCGATGGTGAACCTATTGCATGTATGCCAGAAAGGTTACAGGCGCTGTCGCCACTGCTGCCTTCAGTGCAGGCCACAGACCTGACCTGACAGTTTTCAGGTTGGAACTGTGGCCTACACTGAAGGAGCACTCCTCCCCTGATGCAGGCATGCTCCTCCCCTGATGCAGGCATGCTCCTCCCCTGATGCAGGTGTGATGACATCACTCATTGTCAGATCACAACTAGGTATATCACCATACACATCTTTGCTTTGCACCACTAGATCTAATAAAATTTGAAATCCCTGGATTTAATACCAAAATAAAGTGAGATCACAATACCACCAAATTAAAAGTTCTCTTTCATAACAGAAAATTAAAAATGTTTGAACAACTCCAACAATGATATGCACTACCATATCAGTAATACTGCAGGTACCTTCAATTTTCACATTGGATAAGTAAACTAGATAAAGATGGTAAACTAAACTCCAGTGTTTTCATTAGATACTAATTAGATATTGATATAGAACACAACCAGAAAGTGGAGTGCTGCGCTTTCCTCTGGGTGGATAAAAGGGAACAAATATAGTGCAGGATACGCTATTACCAGGTAAATTAAAGTTGGATATACTCACTCATTCCCCGTAAGTGTTTGAACAGTGGATTACTTTAAGGTGTAATTCCGACCTTTATGACTCTTAGTATTTGGTTCGCTGTAGTTCTCCTTCTTGTATTTAATCAGCTGTAGGGGATTCCCTGCAATAAAAACTCGTAATACTGTAATATCATCAAGTAAACTTTTAATTAAGGTTAAAATTGCACTTACACAAATAAAAAAGTGTGTATGTATAAAATACTCTAATGCGTTTCGCCTCAGTCAGGGTCCTCAGGGAGTTCAAAAATATTTTTTTTTTCTAGAAAGGGGTTTCTGTGCCTTTTAAGGGCTTTATATACCTTTTACAAAGTGGTTTCCCACCAGGTATTTGTAATGTAGTAGCGTTATATAAATGTCAAAAAACCTGGTGGTAAACCACTTTGCATTACTGGGTTCTGGGTTCAATTCATCTGCATGGAGTTTGTATGTTCACCCTGCACCTGTGTGGGTTTCCTCCCACAAACCAAAAAAAACAAAAAAACATCTGTGTGTGACTGAATATGGAAACAAGATTGTAAGCTCCATGGGGCAGTGAATGAAGTAAACGACAAACATCTGTAAAGTGCTGCGTAATATAGTAGCGCTATATAAATGAACAAAAAATACAAAAAAAAACAAAACAAATACATTGTTATTATACAGTGTTTGATGAATACACAAGAAGTGATAGACGCAAATTCAGACTTTCACCATTCGGACTTTCGTGACTAATCCTCAAAGTGATTAAAATAGAGAACAGGAAAGCATGCTGGCTTAAACATGGATGAATGGACAGGGATGGGCTATTTATGTGCTAAACATAACTAAATAAAAACTGACAATGTTATGAAGAAAAGCTAGATCATTTGGGGTTATGTACACCAGAAAACAAACATCTGTGCAGCATAAAAAGATTCAATTATTTATGCAGTGTATATAAGGAGCACTATCAATAATTTTAGGAAATGTATTCAAACCATTGTTTACAAAGATGATTCATGGTCATCTACTGAGATTTGGGGAAATGAGTCTTCAGTTACAATACAGGAAATTGTTCCGATGGATTTATTATTATTATTATTCCAACAAAGTCCCACAAGCTGTTAATAATACAGGACCGCAGGATACATTTTTGTCCATTTGTTAAATACTGTCTTTATTTCTATAACCATAATAAAATGTTTGAGTTCCTTCAATGAAACGTTTAATAGGTTTCTGCTGAAAACCTTTACAATTCCCTGCGAAGTCTTTCTTG